>WBNO01015337.1:4366-54988 GCA_013400575.1 Peucedramus taeniatus | reverse complement strand
AGCGGCTGCCGCAGCGAAGGGCGGCTCCTGCCCGCCCAGCAGGTCCCGCCAGGATCGCTCCTGCAGGGAGGCGCCTCCGCCTTTCTCCCAGCAGCCAGAGACGGGCCCGGTTAGCCGTGCCACTGATGCACCTAGGGGGAAACGGAGCCACCAACTCATGGCATCTGTGCCACTGCTGAATCGGAGTGAAGACATGACATGGTAGGAGCTGTTGTCATTGAGCACTATGACGGATGACCCAATCTCACTCACCAGTGAATTTGGGTGATGCTGCTGTGGACAATGAAATGCTGACATGGAAATACATTGACAGACTTTGCCCTTTGTCCTCCTCCCATCGCTGTTACAGGGCAATCACCAGTTGTGGAAGTACAGATTCACTTCCTACTAAGGGTTTCTGTCAGGAGCTGGTTAAGGAGTTCGACAAAAAACTTTTCTTCCATGGGGAGAAGGAACCCAAAACCCCCCAAACCCTACAGTTTCCTCAAATTCCAATCTCTACAATTAGCAGGGGATGGTATTCTGAAGATTTGATAGCATGTGTTAAGGACATGCATTGGCTGTTAGCATCTTTCTGGTTGCCTAAGGAAACAGAAATGCAAATTTTGATTTTAAATTTTAAATTTTATAACAATATTTCTAAAATACTGGACACATAGAGGGCTTAGCAGATTACTATTTGTTTTACACAGCAAGCAAAATAACAACAAAAAAATCCACCTGCAATCTTCTCCACCAAGAGAAAAAGCCTAGTGCTTGACACTTTACCTATTCAAAAGTGTTGGAAAAAATCAGAGGTGCCTGTATATAAATACACTGTACCCTACATTGAAGCAATAGTTCCTAAAGTTCTTACATCAATAGACCAACCTGTAACCTCTCCCATGGATGATCTTACACCCTGGTCTCACACTCAAGGAATTAAACACTTTTTCTCTTCAACACAGTAGCAGCCAAGACATGGATGAGCAGTTCAAGCAACTGCAAGTATGCGGATCAAATTATGGCTGCATTTGCTCTAAACTGTTGCAAATTTTTTGTTTCTTCCACAATTCAGGCAGACTTAAAAACATTTAGGAGAGGAAAATCAGTCAAAGTGTCTTGAGGGTAGCCAGCTGTGCTTGATGAGTCATTTTGCAGCTCCACCATCAGCTTTGCACGTAACCTGGTGCACTTCAGTTCCAGCTTCTTCCTGTACATCCTCTAACAATACCATATTCCAAGGGGGTGCAACAAGTTTAGAAAAAGCAGTGCATTTTACCTTTCTTAGTTCTCACAAACAATTTAGTTTTAAACATATTTTTGCACACATTAAGGGAACTAACTCAAATTTTGCATTTGTGGCAAGGCTATTCAGTAGCAGCAGTGGTGATAAACTAAACCCAAGAGACTATAATCAAGGTGTAGTTGTCACTGAGCCCTTCTAAGCTTTCATAGAAATGTTTTGTGTTCTGTTGCGAGACAAACTGCAGCTCTGATCCGATCTGCACCAAGTTCTGTCATATTTTGCAGAAGCAAGATGGACAGAAGCACTATCAGTAGATTAAAAAGTTCTTGTTTCAAACACAGATATGAGAATCCACCAAAGCTAAATTTACAGAACATCTATTGTCAAAGTAATTTAAAGACTCGAGGTAGCAAGCTGTACTGTGGAATAGCTGTTGCACCTATACATTATGAATTTGTCACCTTTCAAAAGAGAGATATTATACGTTTCACAGAAAGTGAGTGTATGAATGGACCAGCTGGGCTGAGTCAGATGAGCCATCCCACAACAACAAATGCACCTTTGCTTCCTGAAATACTATCCACAAACCCAACTTCTGCTTAAAGGCAAAAGTTTAAAAATGCTGTGAAATCTGCATTCCGACTTCAAAAGCCTTGCAAGAAAATTAACTGTAGTTAAGAGAGAAAATATACTAGATAATACTTTACCAAACAAGAACATAAGTAACTTTCACAGCCTCCCAATAGTTGACTAGATTGAAACCAGAGAAGTCAGTTTATTCTGAATATACAAGCACTTCATAAGCAGTCTTCATGCTGCCTTCCACAGGACCCTTGATACACAACCCTCTTTTGCCACACCATGTACTGCTCCTAACATTTCAGACCTTTTATATTGATACATGAGCACGAGAAAGATTAGAGACCTGAGAGAGCAATGTTTAAATGACTGGGATGAGAGAGGAAACAGTGCAAATATCCCCTTCCCATTCTCTTTTCCTTTAATTCTGTCACTATTGATTAGATAGAGATCAGAAAACTAGTAGGGTAGGAAGAATAAAATGACAGTGAAAATGGTGGGCTTGTCACAACTGTGCAGTGTTTATTAACAGAAGGAAGTTGTTAGTTCTTTCTCACTTTTAACTTGGAAAAAAAATCCCAATGTCTGTTTCTTCTGAAGTAGGAAATTGCAAGTTGGACAATGCAGATGGAGAAGGGAAAGGAAAAAGCTGAAAAGAGGCTCTTCCTGCAGCAATGAGCTCAGATGGCTCAGACAGTCCTGCCCTGAGATTTCACTCCTAGGCAAGTTAAAATTGATGGCAAAACCATGGCCTTAAGAGAGGGATGCATAGCTGTGCTTCAGAGTCTCATCCTCCCCACAAATGCTGTAACTCAATTCAGACCATGCCACCCTGAGCAGCAGATTGCTTTGCACCAGATTCCTGCACGCTAAGGCTACAGTCTCGTTATGTCTGATCCCAGACACGTTCACACTACAGATCAGATACAGATCAGATATCCAGCTTCCATCAAAGTCAGAACCCACACGACTATTCAGGCAGCAGGAGGAAAAGGTAGAATAATAGAAACAGGCATACACTATAAAGCCTTTGTCCAGGACTCCTTTTGTGGTTTACAAAGTTGTGACCACTTATCAGGAGACCATTTGGTACCACATGGCCATGACGTTCTTCCTCCAGTACTAAGCAGCCCCAAACTGTATTTAACATCCTCTACAACCACAGTGTCGGAGACTCCAACACTATGCCCTTCACTGAGAAAGACTTTCAAAACCCCCATTCAGTGCACTTGCTTGACCTGTCTCCAGAACTTCTCTCCACCTTCACAACGCTGTACTGCACAGTGGCCACACCAAGAGGCACCAATGCTGCAGGAGGAGAGGTGGCTCATGAACCAGGACAGCCTGACACAGCCCTGCCTTCACCAGTCTGGTCTTTCTTCCTGGTCTTGTACTGCCTCCTACTGACGCTGCTTTTTGTACAGTAAGGCTGTAAGACAATCCAGCTGAAAAAAAATGGGGAAAATAAGAGTATTTTCAGTGTATCTTAGCTAACTGGCCCCCTAACCGACTTGACTACACAGTGCAGAGGTGCCCCAGGGCAGGAATGAGTTACCAGAAAAGCCCAGGAACTGAACCATCAATACTACTAGTTTTTTTAGGCATCTAAAATAATTCTTTAAAAATCAAAGTCCTAGGTGGATCAAAAAGGGCAGATTTTGTCATCTTCCTAAGAAACTGCCAACAATCTGCAGGACATTTAGCAATTTGCTAATGCAAATTTTATACTGCATGAATACATGCACATCTTATGCACATAAACATTTCAATAAAATGTCAGAATTTAATTATTTCAGTGCTGGCTTTTCTGCATGTAGTTCAGAAGTACCTGCATTATTTCCTGTACCTTCTCTATGTAGGTCCAGGAAATACAGCTACCACAGCACTTTGCAGGTAGGTGGCAGAAAGTTGCAACTAAGCAGTTTCATAATAACACAATGACAGAATTGAAAAAACCCAACTACCACAACTTTGACAATGCTATTTAAGTTATACACTTTTAGACTTCCACCAGTTTGTTTAACCAACCTTTTCTCCCTCAATCCAAACCTAAAGAACATTTTTTATTTTAAGACCAATGAATTATGATATTATTAGAATCCTGTTTAGAAGCAGATCTGTTACTTCTTTGAAAATCCATCTGTGGACATTTAAAATATGTATTTCAGTCAAAATCAATTATGTTTAAATTCATTTCTATTGGAAGGAAACATGGCTTTTTCCATCAACTCAGAGACATGTTTCAGATTCAGCAGTATGAATCAAATACTCTAAGGCAACTAAATAATTTGATATTTCCATTCAAAAATTAGAGTTGGTCAAAACAAATTCCAAACACAAAATTATAGTATCCTCATATAGTATATACTCAAATCCCAGAAAGCAGAATTTCCCTGCTGTACCTATGACTCAACCTCTGGTTACATCCATACTGCATATTTAGCCAGGTTCCTAGGTTCCTGCTGTCTGTCTACAAGCAAGCTTTTACCCTAGATTACAGATCCCACCCAAAACAGCTCTCAAAAATGCTTCCCTGCCCATAGAGAGCTCTGACTCACCCAAGTGAGGTATGTACACAGTACACCGGTACTAGACTAAGAGCTATATTCCAGTAAAGACTGTGGTTTATTCCTTCCTTATCCTCCATTTCACCTCAAAAATCAAACAGGATGTCTTAAAATATCTGTCATTTAAGTGAACATGCTTGACTTTATCCTGGACACCATGAAGGAAATACCTCACACAGCCACTACTGTTACAGGAAGGAAGCAACTTCTAAATAAAACATCAGTGCAGCGTCTGCTGTCTTTCACTTACAATTCAAATTCTTAATCTGGTCACAAAAACAGTTGACTAATAAATCTATACAACAAAGCTCAGGGTTAGGTCATAAAAGTACAAATGAGCAAGACTATTTGGTTATGAAGGCAATTTTCTCTTATAGAGGAAGCAGCAGAGGCAGGAGTGAAACAGCTCTGGAGAGAGGACAGTGTAAGGCCAGTGCAGAGTGGCAGGCTCAATGAAGATGAGGCAGATGATGGCTGTGCACCTAAAGAATAAACTGACTCTGAAGCTGTACATCTAAACAGGGGTACTTGGCCAGTTTAATCACCTCCACTCAGGAAAAGCAGCCCACTTTCCCATCGGAAGTTGCTTGAAAGCCATCTGATTTACAAACAACATGTCAAAAATAGCACTGTGCTTACTCTATAGAAATAAACAATTGTTTTTTCACACTTAAGCCTGAGAAACTCCCTCCTCAATTCCCCAAAGCATGTATTAAGCAAAATAAAGGCTACGTTGTTACAATAGTAAATAAATACAATCTGACTGTTCATTCCATTCCTGGTTAAACATATTCACAAACACTTTCCTCCACATGAATCAATTTTAAAGTAGTCCTAATCTACATGCTAACATTTAGTTAAGTTTCATACCAAAATCTAGATCCATTTATCTAGTAAGACCAAACAAATTGACAGCAGCAGCTGCTTTTATTAGCTAGCAGGGCTTTTATTAACTTAGTAATATTTTTAAAGTACAAAGTTATTAATAGCATATAATTTAGTAATATGTGACCTATATCTTACCAAGTCATTAACTGTCAATTTATGTGAAAATAGAGGACACATTGGTTTTTCCTTTAACATTGCTGTAGTTTTAAAAAACTTTGCAAATGTACCTTTCCCCTAACAATACTAATAAACACAGTATTTTTCCAGAAAAACTTAATTTTCTATCACACTGAGCTCTTCTTACCAGACTTTGACATATTACAAGCTAGTGTAATTAAAATAATAGATCTTCTTTCCTATGCCCAAGTTATCACAATGGATACAAATCACAACTTGTGGGTAATTACAGAATGTGGATCTCATCTTGCATGAAGCTGCACAAAGGTTATGCCCTGTACCCATGCCTGGTACTTGAAAAGACAACATACTGCAGGGTTGGTACTGTAATTATTTCCATCCTTGAAATGAGAGACATTTAAAAAACACAAGCTTTCAGGGCAACTAACCCTTGCATCTATCATCACATGTTATTGCCAAGTAATATGCACCCAAAGGTAACTAATCACATAAATGGCATGTTACACAATCATGCAGTATTTTATCCTATGCACACATTGTAAAGCAGGATAGGTAAGTACCATTTTAAAAGGAATAAAAGGCTACTGAAAATACATACGGAAAGCAAAATTCTCATTTACCTTACTGAAACTTGGAAAAGATCTTAAATAAAACTGTTTTATTTCCATTTGGTGCATTTTCATTCTCTCATTTTAATAATAAAAGAATAGGTTGTACATTCAGTTATTTAGTTCCTACAATACTTCTGTTGCAGACAGCAATGAAATATTTTGTTGCTCTCTTTGTGAACTTATGTCAGACTGACACTTTCTCATTTTACTTGCAGAATTTTCATGAGGCCCTAGTGTTTCAGCATAAAAATTTTGGAGTTACATATGAAAATATATTTTTGTTAATTATCAGATGTTAAAAGCAACACAAGTCAGTGCAAGAAATTTTGCAGAAAGATTTAAAGGATTCAGCATGTTTACAGAATCCTTTGGTTATATTTACAAAAAGACAAATCACACTGACAAAGACCACAGTACAAAAACATTTGGCTTAATTACTTTTAGGATTTCCTTTACTGTTTTCGGTGTTCAATGTATAAAAGATGAAGACCCTCACCCCCCATGAAAATAGATAACCACCCACAATTTGTCTATTCAAAGGCACTCAAGCTTGCTTTTTAAGTATGGCAGACACCAAGCTGCTATTTCTTTCATCATTTGCTGGCCAAATAGTCTCTTCAAAAATTCATTCAACACAATAAATTATACACAGTGACCAAGCACAAAATTTCATGAACTTATGTGGAAAATTTATTTTGTTAAATAAAATATTCATGATCTTTACAAAACTGTTTTTACCAGACGAGGCCTTTGGCCAATTTTGATTTTTTCTTCCCTTTAACACGCTGAGCCTTAAGCTTCTTTTTTTGTCTGGAATTCATCCATATTGGGTACTGTCCATGCTGGTCGAGAAGTGTTTTTTTGTTTCGTTTATTATCCAGCTCCATTTTGCAGTCATCTGAAAATTAAAGGTATTTTTAGTGAGTAAAATATCTGAATCAGCTTCATATAAGCTATTTTGTTACTAGATTCCCCCAAATGATAAAAAAATCCCTAGACACAACAGTATTTGTACATAGAGAACTGAAGTGTTTATAAACTGAAAGCACTTTCCAAACCAATGCAACTGCAACCCAGGAATTTCAACATTTGATAGTAAATGTGCAATATTTTTCCTAAAGGCCATGTCTGGGCAAAGCATCTTATTCCTTTGCCTACAATCTGTTCCAATCTTGTGTCTAAGAACATTGTATATTCCATCACAGAAAGATGCATGAAGCCATGGGCTTACTGATACATATGCACAATTACACACTTTTTAGGATGTAATGCTTAAGATCTGCTCTAAAAATGTATTCTGAATTTATTCTTGAAGACAAGTAAAAAGCATAGTAAGGAGAAAAGGTGAAATATAATGACAGTAGAAGTATCAGCCAGTGATACAAGCCACACTTGCCTCAAGGAGTAAGCATGACATCAGGTCTAACATGTTTACAGGCAGAAAGAGAGGATTAATCTCTAGGATGAGGAAGACTGCCCACGACATGGTCACTCCCAAGAACAGGGTCCCCAGCTGCCTAACACTGCACGAATGTCATGTCTCAGTGAGATAACAATGCAAGAGGAACACCTTGCTAAGTACTGACTGGAACTGTGCTCTGTAATTTCATCCCAACTTTGTTCCCAAACCATATGTGTGCAACTCAAGCCTTCACCACAATTTTTATGGAGAGGAAAAAAACTTTTATGTTGTTCTTGCCTGATGTTGGGAGACCAAGCTCATGAGGAAAAGGCCACCATGCTGCTCCAACAGTTGAGGTTGATAGTCTACAGAAATCTGCACCAGAGATGTGCTTATGGAGCCCTAAACTGGGGGGCTTGCAAATACTTGCAATCAGCAGAGAGTCAGCACGGGGGGCTGGTGGCAGAACCAAAAGCCTATCCAGCATGGCAGACCTTACATTATTTTTTTCTTAAGAAGAAAAACTGAAAAAAAAATTCAGCATGCTGTAAACAATGCCCTAAAGTAACACAGTAAGATGTCTGTAATATATACCTAAATACTTTCTTTGGCTGGAAAATTATTTGTCTGCAGGAAGTACATTTATGGGTGAAGTTTTTATCTACTTCAGTTCTTGTGATACTTGGTGATGTGAACTCCTTTGTGTTCACAGTTAGTCCTGAAAAGTCCTCTCAAAGAAGACACCATTATTTTGACAAAATTTGTAGCTGTTTTGTGAAATATGTATTTCCTTAGGTATTTCTGAGGCTGCTATCTCTCTGCAAAAGCCAAGTGAAATCAGCCACCTGTAGAGAAGCTGCCGGCAGAGTTGGAAGGAGGTGCAGGAATGACAGAAAGCCGTGCATTTACTTCAGAAACTAGGTTTATGGCAATGATTTCTCCTTCAGCATCAGAAGTCTGACAATGTTCCAAAACATCTTGGAAATTCAATTCTAACTATCCCTTAAAGAATAACTTTTACACCTGGTTTGTGGAACAAATCTGAACCATGGATAAAATTATAAATTATACTTGAAGCTAACCTGAATTGGACAAGTATTTTTACATAACATTATATTTTCACTTCCAGTATCAAAACACCTTAAGTGGCACAAACTGGAGAATCAAAATGAGACTATGATTTAGTTTGGACGTTACTTTTGGAAAGAGGAGGTATCTTTCTGACTCCCATCCAGTATGTAGCTATTTAAAACCTTTGTTTCCACATCCTATGTTATTTCCCTAACACTTTACATTCGATTCCAGACACAAGGAGGAAGATGGCATTATCTGTAGAAACCTAATACTACCCCCTCCTGCTCCATGTGCAATGCAACACTAATTAGTATTCAGAAACTGGGCCCGTACTACTCCTACCCCAACTTCTGCGTGTTTAGTAGCCTCCTCAAATTAGGACAGCTTGGCAGAAAACACAATGCTGTGACTGGAACAACTGCTGAGTGGTGAATCCGCATTCACCTGATGTTATCAGAGATTTCTCTCCACACAATACATTACATACTTTACATACGAAACCCAAATGTTAATAACCTTGTTCCATAAGTGACCGGATGCAATATGGATGCCAGTGTTGCGAAACGACCAGAATCAGTGTTTTAGCTTTGAAACACAAGCTTTCCCACTCACTGTTCTCAGCCTGTAATAACCATACGGCTGATCCTGGCGGTGAAAGTCACAGCATCAGGAACAACACCGCAGGACCTCCCGCACCTGGGCGACTGCAGCAGGAAAAACCAGCCAGAGCCCCGCTCACCTCTCTGCTCCAGGACTTTCTCGGGGGGCAGCACGGTCGCCACCTCCTTGACCTCCTCCATGATGACATCCGCTTTGGTTCCCAGAATCTTCTTCAACCTCTCCAGCTCCTTGGGCGCGTTCTTCTTCCTCTTCTCCGCCCGCATCTTCCTCCTCCATTTGCTCCTCAGGCTCTTCGCCATGTCCTGCGGGGAGGGAAGCGGGAGCGGTTGAGGGGATGGCCGCGCGCACACGGGGGGGGGCACGCGCACACCGGGGGGGGGGGAGCGCTCACCGGCCGCGCGCGAGGCCGCCGCACACACTCGCGCAAGGCCACGCTGCCCGGCTGCGCATGCGCAAACTGTAACCCAGCCTCCCGCGGGGGCAGATGGGCTGTACCGTAACTCTCCGAGCGAGCGCGCAGCCGCCTTGCTGCTCCGCGGCCCTGCAGGATTGTACCCAGAGGCCGCTGCGCGGCCGGGGCGAGGGGAGGCGTGAAAGCATAAACACGTGTGCCATCACAAGGTAAAAAGCAAGGTTTTATTCTTAGCTCCTGCCCCGCTGCTCTGAATGAAATCCTAAGGCAAAGAGGAGGATTATCACCCTCGCTCAAACCCATTCGCAGTGGTACCTGCACAGCCTCACGGAAAGCGCACCCGCTCCCAGCGTGGGGCAGGCAGGACGCGCACCTTTCCCCAGCACTGCATTCCTCGTGTCTCACCTCTCACTGACAGGACTGGCGAGCAGGAACAATCCCTTACTGAAGAGGAAGGAAGCCTTTCAAAATCGTTTTCACGCTCCCTGCCCCTCCAGCATGTCCAGAGCGTGGGAAGCAGCCACAGCCACAGCAGCTCTCCCCTGGCAGCACCGACCCGCCCGCAGCGCTCATTCTCAGTGTCCTGAAGTTCTCCAGCCTCTGCTACAAGAACAGACTAAAAGCTTTCCAATTTTTATTGACACACAGTGAGTTTTATTATACATAAGTTGATAAAATGCCATGATCAATCTCCAAATGATTTTTCAGAACACTGAAAGATAGGCAATAAATAGTACTAAAATAAAGAATATTCCCTTTAATTGTTTTAACACCCTCACAACTTCCACAGTGACAGCCCTTAACTACTGTCAGAGCAGCATTTCATTTTACCAAACAAAAACTAAAAGAAAAACAAACAAAGAAAAAAAAATTATCTTAGTAAGTAAAATATTGCACAATGATAAAACTCCTGCTACCCTTATGTGGTACATAAACGAATGATCAGTCCCAAAGGAAACATTTTCAGCAGCTACAGAACAGCAAGGAAGCTTACTCTGAAGGGAACAGGAGTTGGCAAAATTTTAATCATTAATTACATTGCAAATTAAGTGATTAAAAAAGTGACTGTAATGGTGACAGCATGTTAACTACATAATGTACATGGTCTGGAGAAGAATTCTAGCTATGTAAAAAGCCATTTTTCCCCCTAAGGAGGGATCAGTATTAATGGAATGCAAACATAACAAAGATTCAGTCTTTAGAAGGCAGAACTACTGAGTTTGCAGATCATACATAAACTTCACTTTAATTGTGCTGTAGTCAAACACCACTTTTGACTATTTTTTATTAAATGCCTCCAGGAAACGCAGCAGGTGTAAGAACAGATTTATGATGTCCAAGTAGAGATTGATTGCAGCCAGTATGTACTCTTCAGGGGACAACTTGTGCATCAGCAAATGAGTGTCATAAATAATAAATCCACAGAACAGAAGAGCTCCAGCAGCAGCAAACACCAACTCTACTGTCTCACTATAGAAAAACAGCTGGAGGCAGATAAAATATGAAAAAGATAGTTGTGAAATTCATTTGTTTTAAATATTAAAATCCCTGCATAATGATATGCCACTTTTAAAACACAGTCTTTCTAGTGTTATGTAAAAACCCACAGTATTATGGTGATATTTCAGTGCTCTTATTCCATACACTCTCCAGTCACACAATCTCTGACTGAGTAGAAGTGCCTCTACTTAACAGGGAGGAAACTCTGGTCTCCAGAATACTAACAGCAGAACAACTAAAAAACCAAAATATAATTAAATCTCGAATCTCCTTCCCATTCTCTTCATCAAGTAGTGGATCTCAATTGATAATTTTGTCAATCAACCCAAATACCCCTTTTATGTTGACAAGAACACCACCCAACAGAAATCTAAATTGAAAATGTGCGGTTAAATGATCATCAGCATGATCTAGAACAGTAATAGATCTGGTTAGGAATTTTCTTTCATTAGGCTATATTGGGCTGATCCAAACCTTTTAGTTACACGAGAAGTTAGTAAAAAGTCTGAGTGACCTGATCTTAGTGAAAGATGTCCCTGCTCACGGCAGGGGAGTTGGAATAGATCATCTTTAAGGTCCTTCCCAACCCACACCATTCTGTGATTCTGTGAATGTCTTAACTGTGAACAGGAAATATCTTACCCTCAAGAAACCAGAGATGATTAAAATCCACAAACAAGCGAAGAGGCTGAAAGAAAATAAATTACACTGTGACCAACAGTATACTTTCTTTTAGACTTAAAATATACTCCTTTCTTCTAAAACCTCTTCACAATATATTTGGCAAGTAAATGTCTGAAATTCTTAGATGCCAACTGTTCAGTGGTCTCAGCACTAAAAGTTTTGTAAAGCTGTCAAAAGTTATGTTCTAACTTTAATTTTTTTAAAGATTTGAAACATCTGCCTTCTCTCTCAGTGAAAAATCCAGGTAAACTTGTTTTCTAATTATTTTAAGATTCTTTATCACTGAAAAGAATTTACCAAGGATCAGAACTGGGTAAAATGAATAAATTAAAACAAATAACCCTCATCATTCCCTTGCAGCAGGTTCTATTTACCTGTATTCCTTACTATACCTGCAAATCTTGCTTTAAGAAAAAAACCCAAAGCCTTAACAACAACAAAAAAATTTTAAAAAATCATCAATATAGCAACATACCCTGCCCCAAATTTGCTGAAGTCTCTCTTTGACTGCAAGGTATATGCAGTCAATCCAAGAAATACAGCAGTAGTAAGAATAAAGGCTTGCAAGACGATGGAGACATCATAGAAACTCACTAGAAACAGAAAAAATAATCTGTCAATGAAAGAACACTACACTATGTATTTGCCAAGTTATCTTTTGAGGAAACAGAAATTTAAACTTAACTGTGAACAAAATTAAGTAAATCATGCCTGAACCTGTCTTTGCATTTCAATTTTGTGATCATAGGATTCAGGGATCTTGTTCTAGCTAGGTTTGACAGTTACGTTATAGCTGTAGCTTCTTAAATGGAAATAAGAGGTCTTCCCTAGTCAGAATTATGAAAACACCAACAAAACAAAACAAAGATTTTAAGCACAGATAACAGAGATCTTAAGGAAAAAACTATATGAGTGTTTCAGGATACTGAAGCAAGGGAAAAATAAAACAGTCTCCTATAAAGGCTCAAAGTTTTGATTAGGGGACGGGAGGGGAAAGATAGCAGAAACATGTGCAACCTTTTTCTTCCCTCCTTCCTCCTTTATCCCTCCTTTCCCCAAATCAGGAGATCATAAACCACAATGAAGAGGTTTCATCTTATGCTGTAAGGTATAGTTCAAGGTGATGCCATGACGTGACTGCACACTGCCTCATTTCAACCCTGACCATGAGGCACAGAATTCTCCAAACTCAGATTCCCTTTGAGGAAATTGAGGGGGCAGATAGGACTATTTCTGCTTGAAGATCAGCTCTGCTGAGAGCTGAACATTATGAAAGAGAACATTTTTAGCTAACTGAAAGAATGGATTCCTCAACTCATTCCTCGCTTCAAGTTTATACAGTTTCATTTCTGAATCAGAATTCAGTTTTCTCCATTCAGTTTTCTCCAGATTTCCTGGTTTGCTAAACTCCTATCACTGTCATTGAAATTTTCAAACAGGATTCATTATCATTTTAGTCACATCTAGAAAACTCTAATGGCAATTAGTACAATATAATGGATTCATTTTTCAAGTTCTTTATGGAATCACACAATAGGATGGCTACTATTTACCTGTAATGGCAACAGTCAGTGCTTCCAGCAGTGTCTACAAAAAACAAACCCAAAAAAATAGAAGGATAAGAAAAAATCAAACCATTAAACATTAGGTCTCCCGTTACATCTTTGTGTGTGAAGGCATGTTTAATTTTTGATAAGAAAATGGCAATCACACTGTCCTACTGGGCTGGAAGCTGTGTTACATAAAAAGTGTACAATACAAAGTGAAAATGAGAGACTGCCCCTATAGAAAAATGTCACTTATATTTTCTACTCTAAGTGCACAGCATTTATATGACACTTCTTACAAACTATTCAAGGGGCTACAAAATTAATACATTTTTAATATCTTGTTGGACAGCTGTCTAACACAGTGTCTGCATTCGTTTCCTTTCCACACTTATCCTTTAAACAATCTGTTTACTTACATGGCAAAGCTGTCTTTCTGTTTTGTCACAAATACAATTTAGGCAACTATTAAAACATCAAATTTTAATTGAGCTACTGTGACTTCTTTTCAGAAGACTGATTTGCTACATAATCCAAAATATCCAAGAGCAACTGTTAGCCTGGATCTACATATTCACAACATCAGGCACAAGACTGAAATATGAGGACAGCTCTGACTGATCTGCCTGTGCTGGAAACATACTTGGAATTTAGCATCCAGAAGACAACTGGAGGAGTAAATAATATGGCTGGTTTGGGTCTCTGCTGAAGGCCATCCATTAAACAATTCAGGTAACAGGATTACCTCCTCCTTTCCTACTGTGCAATTCCACAGAAAAAATCCCTGACATCAACAGAACAATGAGAGCAGACAGATTTCTACACACACACAAAAGCCCTTGTTCAAACTGCTTCCAAGTTCTAACACTGCTTCTAAAAAGATGTTGAAAGAAACTTGAAGTCCCTGCTATCTAGGAACAACCTGTGGACAGAATCTCCAAAAAGTAAGACAGACCTTCATAAATATATAAATGTCTTTCAAGGAATACAAAAAAACCCCAAATGACATACCTCTAGTTTCAAGGAATTAATTACAATGCAAGATATTCTAAGGACTATTACATTGAATTAATTAATCAATTAATAATTTAACTTAATTACACACTTACAAATCCGAACAGCAGGTATAAATTAACAGGGTGCTGGTGTCTGTAGAGGGTCAGTGCCACAATTACAGCCAGAGATCCAAACCCAGATATCAAAAGCAAGGCAGGCCTGCAAAAATTCATATTAAAAGTAATCAAACTTAAACAGCTGTAAGACTATGGAACAGTTTATATAAATTCACATTTTTAAGTGATCATCTAGGAAAAGATATCCAAAGTAAATGTAATGCAAGTTTACAATAAAACTGTTCTAAAACATACTACTACAGATAATCAGTTAAAAACAGTACAGTCACAAGTAAAGCCAACTTTTTCATACTAAAGCTGAAGATTTCTCAGTAATACATTACCTGTAAATGAACACATACAAAGAAGAAAATCCATCCATACAAAGTAAGAGCATTAAAATATATGTACTGTTTTGCCTGTTCTGAACTCCATATTCAAAGAACTGTTTTTCATAAACACCTGAATGCAGCAAACATGGGCACTAACTGCACCAAGGAAAATCAGTACTGACCAGTAAGTATTGCTAGATCATTCAAGTAGCCCTCCAAGGAAAAACAGGACCCACATGAAACACAAAATCTCAACAGTTCCAAGCGAGCAGGACAATTTTAAATTATCAGATTTAAGCACAAAACTGTAGTTTTACAACCACTGCTGTATACACTACAGGTTATACAGAGACTGAAACTTTCATGCAGTGTTTAATCCTCCTTTTTCATCTGGGTTTTAAACTGAAAGTAAAAGTCAAAAAGTGCACTTGGAGGAAAACAGAAACCAGACTCAGTGCTCTCCTCCTTTCCCAGCTGTTTTTCTCCCTGGCCTGTTCACCCAGAGTTTGCATTCTGAGACTTATTTTATCATGAAAATCTGAGAGGCAAAAAGGAGCATGCCCACAGGAATTTAAGCAGACTAATTTTTTTGGGAGAGTGGGAAAGGGGTAAGGGGAAAAAGAATATGGGAGAGGGAGGAAGAGGAATAAGACATGATTCTGCTTTTTGGAATAGGCACCTATAAACAATAGCATTCCAAAGAGATTCTAAAAGTATTTAGACTGTTAAACAAGAAATGTCATTAACTGAGATGTTCTGCAATTCATGTAAAAGTTTGCATAGCACAAATACTGAAAAAAGCAATATTAATAAAGCATTGATTGAAATAAACAACAACACAACAAAAAAAAAGTTTTCATAGTAAACCAAGAAAAATGTCACAGAAAAAAAAGTTACTCCCTAATCAAGTTTAAAAGTATCTATTACAGCAACAAAAACACAGGTTATAAAAATGATTAGGAAGATTGAAGTGTAGCAACAAGTTACACAATTTATACCTAACACATGCTAAACAGCGGCATTTAGAATTTACCTCTCATGAACAAATGCCTGCACTCCAGTAGAGTATAGGAAAATTGCAGATGTGACTGTGGTCAATAGAACTTGAACAGAAAGAATGCTGTAGACCTTTCGCAGAAACGCTGGAATAAAGAAAATAAAAATGTAACCACTTTTGATTTACACTTTCCAAGTTCAACAGTAAATCAGATACAAGTTTTCATTTTCATAAGGAACCGTTATAAAGTCATAGTGAAAAAGCACAGAACGAAGTCGTAAAAAGCATTTTACTTTAAAAACCTGACACAGTATTATGGCAAAATTACATTTATTCCTGGACATCGTTATTTAACTATTAACAACAATGACAAAAGAAATATAAAAAACACTTGCAAGGAATTTAACTTGGACTAGTTTAAGGCCTATGTACACCAATTCTCCCTATACTAACAGCACACCTTCTCCATCATGTTACTGCTGCCTAATGGACCTAACTGACAGAGGAGCAACATGGAAGGCATGCCAGGTGCTTCGGTGGAAGAAACAGAAGTTCTAACACCTCCCAGAAGAAATTCCAATCCTTCAGTCTCATGGTTAAACTTCTGTAATTACGGTCACTAATTCTAGTATTTATGAATCACAGAATGAATATGGCTGGAAAAGACCTGTGGGAGCACCGAGTCCAACCTGTGCCGTGTCACACAGACTATGGCCCCATCTGCCACCTCCAGGCTTTCCTTCAACTCCTCCGGGGAGGTGTCTCTGCAGGGACTGCCCATCTCGCGTGTCATGTTGGGACTTCAAAACTCATCACTGAACAAAATCAAGTCTGAATCTACACAGGGTACCGGCTACACGGGGTAACTCCTGTCAGAAGACCTATTCCCTTCACGGTTAAACGACAAAGCCTTCGCCTGCCGAAACAGCGCCCTGGCTCCGCACTCACGGCCTTTAGCCAGGTTAAAACTGCAGCTCAAGGCCAGGGTGTCCGGGGTGTCACAGAGGCACCCGCCGGGAGCGCAGGCCGCGGCGTCCCCTCACCGTCCCGCCAGCGGGGGCAACGGGGACCTCTCCGCAAGCGCTTGGGGGGCTAAGGCGGGGCCGTGCCGCTCTCCCACTCATCCGCAGTCCTTACCCATGCGGATGTGGACGCTGGCCGAGGCCACGTTGCTGCCGTAGTTGAAGTCATCCTCGATGGAGCTCCGCGGGTAGCGCTGCTCCGCCGCCATGGCCGCCATGGCCGCCGCCCGTCTCCGCTTCCGGGGGGCGCGNCCCTCAGCCTCACCCCGCCTGTCTCCGCACGCTGCTGCGGCCGGGGCGGCTGTGCACAGCTGCAGGCATTGCCTGCGCTCAGCCGTGCCTGATGGAAGCGGCGGCGGGGCTGATGCTCCCGGCCGCGTGTGTCCCTCAGGGTTGCGCTTCACTTCCAGAAACCTTTAATGCGAAGCAGAATTTATCTCGGTGTTGTCCTAGTTTTGTGTCCCGTCTTTCAAACTCTGTGTTACTGAGCAGAAAGCAAAGATGCCCAGCGTTTCTGAGGCGTCGCAAAGCACTTGGTGCGGTCGGACTTGATGGTAGCTCACATTGAACACATGAGATTTGGGGATGTGGATGGGGGGAACGCAGCAGGTTATTTTTTTAACTGGTGAATATTTGGTGTGACAAGAAACTGAAGCGACAGACACTTTAGAAATATATGTAATAGATTTGACTAGGAGTGCTTTTGAAAATTGGAAAACGGTGGCCTGAACTGTATTCAGCTTCTCAAGGGAGAAGTAGATCAATTCTATGATTTCGTGATGAAATAATCTTGAGCAGCTTTTCTACTGAGGTGACTTAAGATACTACATTTCACTTGCAGAGACAAGAATTATGAGCATGACTTTATATTCTGGGAAGTATTTATTATTTTCTTACCATTATTTTGCATTTTTAGTTGATGCAGCTTAGTATCTTTCAGTTTAAAAGTTCCTGAATTTGGAGCTTTATGTGTTGTTCGCACTGCTGAATGGTCGCTGCTTTGAAACAGTCATGTTGTGTGCTTCCTTGCATCTGCCTCTGCAGAAGAACAGCACTGATGCTCTCCCAGAAGAAGCATTTAGAGTTCTGGTAAAGCATCTGGTGTTGCCTTCTCCAAATACATGCAGTGCTGTTTTCTTTAAAATACCTCTTAGAGGCATTCTGTGTGAGAAACGGAAAATTTCAGAGCATTGCCGCAGAATTGACTCCCGCAAATAGTTTGAGGCTTGAGACGATTGAAGGGCAGATACAATAGTAGCCTTCAAATATTCTTTATAAGGCTGTTGCAGTCCTCCAGCTGTGGAGAAAGTGTCACATAAGAGGTAGCATGGCTTAAACTGCAGTAGGGAGTATTCAGGGTGAAAACTTGAGTACTTTTAATTTTAAGAGTAATCAGGGTAAAGCTGTGGAATAGTTAGCCTGGGGTTTAGGCACAGGCTGGGAGATAGGAGATGGCAGGAAGCAGGCACGTGAGCCTTTGCACTCTCACACACCCACCTCCTGTGGAAGATGTTGGTCTGATGGAAGCCACCAAGAATCAGTAATCAGCTTATTCGGCAAAGCAAGAGACAAAGCAGCAAAATCACCCAGAGACACCAATGAGAAACATAATCTGCCAAAGTTGCTGCAGATGGGAATGGAAAATTATTTACATCTGCAACACTGATAAAGGCTGCGATTTTCATGCCAAAAGAGATCATCATCTTGTCTTAAGGTCTTTCTTGTTACTTGCAGGCACATACAGAATGCAGTTCTTTGGAGTGACTGTACTGAATGAACATTTAATGACACTGAGTCTGCCTGAGTGCTTTCAATGTCTTAGCAATTTTCCATTCCTCACTTGGGAAAGTATACCTTGTAAAATGCTAAATATGCCTTATAAAAAGGAAAGTGTGTTTCACATTGCCTTTCTTTTCTGTGTTTGATGTTTTCATAAACATACCTCCATCACACTATTTTTCTTTGAAACCACGGCAGTCCCACAGTGGCTTGCTCAGGGCTGGCTCGACGCTCCCGCTCCGTGTGCGTGCGTGCAGGGCTGAAAGAGCTTTCTGTTCTCCCAGCTTCTGCTCGGGGCTCTGCTCTGGGGAGAGGAAGCTCGCTGTCACTGGAGGCCTGGGTAAGGACCATGAACTCCTCTGTGCCTTTTGTCTGTGTTATACATAACCGGTGGCTTTGCTGGAAAAAGTCCATCTGTTGCTCAGAGGTACTTGGGAAAGGTACTTGGAGCGTGGCCAGGATTCTGCTTCTTTCCAGCGGTTTGTTTTTAAATCATTGTGCCAGAGGCTCTTGGTTTGCTTTGAGCAGTGTTCCCAGAGTGACCCCTCAGCATGGCTTTGATACACATCTGTGTATCTTCACATCATCACGGCTGTTGTTGAGGCAGGACTAAATGGTCTCCTCTCCCCAGACTGCCAAGTCCATGACCTCTGTGTGGCTCCATACGAATGCATAAGGCACAACCGCTGTAGTATTGCTGGAGTGTGGCTCCAGGGGCGCTGAGTCACACATGGGGCCCTGTGGAAGGCCGGCCAGCCTTTCCACAGGGAGGTAACATCCAGACAATTTGTGCTCAGGATGGCACAGCACACGTGGATACAGAGCAATGTGGGAAAACAGAGCAGAGAAGTTTGATTATGTAGGTGCATCTGCATGGCCATTAACCATTAATTTATCCCCAGGTGAGCTTTGGTCTCTCAGTTTCAAAATAGCTGGCTAAGTGTGGGAACCCAGGGATCATTCGTGTGATCCTGAGCAATCCTAATTTGAAGAAATTTGAATTGTAGCAGCTTTCCAGTAGCTAAGAGGGGCCTACAAGTAAGCCAGAGACACACTTTTTTTACAGGGGCATGTAGTGATAGGGGTGATGGCTTTGAAATGAAAGAGTAGTTTTAGATTAGACATTAGAAATAAATTCTTTACTGTGAGGGTGATGAGGCATTGGGACAGCTTGCCCAGAGAAGTTGTGGATGCCCCACCCCTGGAAATGTTCAAGGCCAGGTTGGATGGGGCTCTGAGCAACCTGGTGTAGTAGAAGATGTTGCTGTCCATGGCAGGGGGACTGGAAGTAGATGATCTTTAAGGTCCCTTCCAACTCAAACCATTTAATGATTCTATGAGTTACTGTGAAATTATCCTCAGACTCAAAATTACAAGGTTTTCCATGAGAACTGGAGACAATCACGTAATCATAAAGTTATTCCAAATTATATTTCAATGTGTACAATATGTAGGTGCAAAACCATCATGATGTTCTCAAGGCAACTCAGAGACAGATGTGCCATCTGTTGCTGTAAAATCCCTGATGGTGAATTTTCAAATCCACTGATCAAGGGAAAAGAGTTTATCTCCTTTAGTACTTACAGTTTCATGAGAAATACTCTACCCTTTAGCAAGCAGGTCACAAAGCCCAGTTATTCCAGGATGAAAAGCATCTCTCAATNGAAATACTCTACCCTTTAGCAAGCAGTTGAAATACTCTATTTCATGAGAAATACTCTACCCAACAGCAAGCAACGTTTCTTTGGTTTCCTCCAGCTCACATCTTTGCCAAATGAGGATATATTCTTTTTCCTGTTAAATTCCATCTGCATTATTCTTTTCATTACACCTCGCCCTATTGTAACTCAATTAGCTTCTTTTTAAAATTGAGTTTTAAACCATGTATATTTCTGACAAGATATGACAGGTTAGTTTTGGATCTTATTCTCAGTGGAGGTCTAGATGCAATAAGAAATCTGGTGGCACTAGGCAGTCCTCCATCGGTGTGAGAGGTGCAAGCTTACTTGCCAGGGAGCACGATGTGGAAGCCCAGACCTTTATTTTAAGGACTGTGAACAGCTCTTGAACAGACTGTTGGTTTGATTCGTGCAATTGGAAACATTTTGAATGGGCTCAGGGTGAGTATAATTCCTTTTGAAAACAGGACTTCAGGATAAATATACCTCTGCAGTTAATAGGGTAGTATTGGTAGTTCATAATCCTAGCATTCAAAGTCTTCTTTCAAGGTTTTTGCCCATTTATACAAGTCTCATGTCTTTCAAGGATGCCATCTTATTTTGACAAACTGAGAGATTTTATATTTTAAGGTCAGGATCAATCTGGAATCTGCCTTTGCTTATAATAATACTTTTGTTATTTCAGTAGCTGCTGAAGTTTAAAATATGAGCTTTAACATTTTATTCCATGTGTAAGACTGAATCCTAGGAAAATATGGAGTGCTACACTGACAGCCCAGATATAGGCAATTTTTCCTTTCTTTATGTAGAAAGGGATTTTTTTTCTTTTTCATGGAAGTAATGTTACAGACTAAACCAATTTAATAACTGCACTACCTTGTGAAACAGAAGGCGGATTATTCTTGAATTTGTTTCTCTGAACAAAACATCAAAGCATACTCTGCTCTGAGTTTGCTATTATTTGTTCAGTTTCAATTTAGCAGTAAGAGCTGCTTGAATATTGGGAGTGCAATATGGGCTCCGTTTATAAAACCCTTAACTACTCTTTCTGTACAAATTCCAATGTACTTTAATTGTCTTCAGTTGTCATCACTGAACAGCCTACATCACCTGTAATGGCTAGTCATTCTGTCATCTAAAACCTGAGTGTACTCATATAAATTAGTTCATCTCTACATTTGAACTTATTTTGCTATGATCACTTTTAATTCCAAATCTTTTATTTCCTGGCATTTTGAAAAGTTGAGGTCAGATATGCTTATTTCTGTTTAAATGTCCAGTTCAATCCAATCCTGATAAGAACTCCCAAGTGTAACAACATTAATAGTATGTAGGCTGCTAAAGGAGAAAAAAAAACCCAAATACTTAAAATAGCAGTGGCTTTTCAGCTCATGGTGAGGTCTGTCCTGCAGAGATTGAAAAGCAGGATTCAGCTCTAGATGAAAACTGCACTGAAATGTCTATAAATAGGTATCTACATGTGTACAAAGTGCTGTCAGTGGAAATAAGAGTGGCATGCAGATGCCTAACCCTGTCTGGTGCCATTTTAGGGATCTTAGAGTATCAATCTCAATTCCATTTGCTCCTCTGTGAAGGCACTGAGCTTCTTTAAATTTTCTGTTATATCTGCAAAGCCAAGCAATACCTCGGGTACCTTGGAGCGTCCTGAAAGGCGCCAGATTCCAATGTGTAAGCAATGGCACCCTGCACATGTGGAACATATATCACAACTGGGATGGGCACATAGCAAGGGCAGGAAAGAGGAAGGAGGAGCTGGCAGAAAACACTGAAGGCATTGATTATTTCTGTGAAAGAAGAGACATGTATGTGAAGGCTCACCCATAAAACCAAGCCAGGAAAGCTCCTTTGATGTTGATGCAGTCTTGTCTCTGCTGGGAGAGCTCATCAGCACAGAAGCACCCACACAGATATGGCCTTCTCTATTTCGGGAGCATACTGGTGCTAAGAGAACTGGGAGGAGATGAGGACACACTTCACCCTCAGGCACTGCTTGCACCCAGGTTTTGTCTAGAGGGGCTTCAAAAGGCACAAGACATGGCTGAAATTACCTCATTTCCTCATACTGCCATCACACACGTGTTGACCCTAATGTGCAGAGGCCGCATGCAACTCCTGCAATGTCCTGCACAGAGGCTGGGACAAGAAACTTGAGGTAATTGGTGTCTTTCACCATCTTCAGACAAAGATACCACGGGCACTAAGGAGTGTTTGGGCCATAAAGTGCTGAGCATCCCTTTGTTTTCCCAGACCTTTTCTCCACAGCTGAGTCGCTCTCAAGACACTTCCTGGAGCTTCGCAGCACTGAAAAATATGGAGGGATGGACGAAAGTGGTGCGAGAGGTTTGTTGTGGTGTTGATGGAACAAGAGTGTAGTCAGCCTCCTGCAGGCTCTTTGGGAAGAGGGTCAGCAGCAAATCCTTTGCTTATTCATAAGGTTAATTATTTAGTTGTCTGAAGTCAGCTTCTTCAGCATTAAGTCTCAGGAGATGTATGTCAGATAAGTTGTTGCTGCTCACTTTGCATAAGGCAGAAACAAAGCTCATGGCTCCAGACACAGCAAAGTACTTCCAAGTCACTTCAAGGCGCCTCTCTGAAACAGCAGTGAGAAAAGACTGCCACAGCTCCCTAAATACTACACTTGATCCAGCAACAGAGAAAAGAGTTGAAGACAGCTGTCCACTAAGTGTTTCCTAGTGTTAATATTTAAAGACCATTTTTAAAACATCAGTGAATCTCGTATAATCTTGGTATTTTCAGATATTAGCAGGAAGAACAGTCGTTCATTCGTCAGACAAAGATTTGTATAATTACAGCTGAATTTTTAGCTAGATGTTCCTTTTAAAACTTGATTTTTACTTTAACGGGGAGTAGTATTAATTGGTGTGTGGTGCCTGCACAGAGACTATGAGCTGGACAATCATCTTTGTTGTATTCAGTTTTTTTTTTCACACGGTTGTCAGCATGTTTGGAAAAACCTAAAAACAACTTTTCTTTTTTTTTTTTAAGTGAAATTTGGTTTAGATGTTTACAGTGCTTTTAGAATTGAGATGTATGAATCCCAGAAGTTAATACTGTGACTTAAAAAGCAGAAGCATCCCTTCTCCTGCAGCAATAAAGCAGCTCAGCAGCCCCCATTCATTTAAAAAGAATGAATTCCATGTCTCACTGTATGTTGAACTCCAGAGGTTTTGACTACAAGGACTGCTGGTGACTCTACCTCTACAAAACACAGAATCATCATACAATAGTTTGGGTTGGAATGGACCTCTAAATGCATCTAGTCCCACAGCCTATGATAAGCAGGGACAGCTTCTAATAGACCAGGTTGCTCAAAGCCTCATCCACCCTGCCCCTGAGTGTTTCCAGGGATGGAGCATCCACCACCTCTCTGGGCACCCTGTGCCAGTGTCTCACCACCCCCACTGTAATCTTTGGTGGTGGCTGGCAGCCCACCACCACTTGGGAAGAGAATACCCACACTGGTAGTAACAGGGAGCCTTAGGATATGTGCTGGCTGAGTGGGCTGTAGCACACAGGGCCTGCTGTGGTCTTGTGAAAAGGTTCTCTGCTGAGACACCAGCTGTGCTTGAGCTCTTGCCCTCCAAAGAGTAATGTAGCTAAATTATGTAAACAAAGGGAAGGGCAAAATCCGTGTTGAGACATAACCTTTTGCTTTTCAGGAAAGCAGAGCCATATCAGATTGATAGGTCAAATCCACTGATTAAATTTAAATGATGCTGTTTTAACAGCAGTGTTTGTTTTTAAGGCTGTTTCAGAGATAGTTAATACTGAGAATGCAGAAAGGCAACCAGAATTACATAGTAATATTAGTTATTCTAAGAAATTGAGTGCCCAGGTAAATTTTTACTGTAAATCACTAAACTTGGCCTACTGTCATGTGTGAGATCTTATTGAGCATTCTGCAGCATGCATCATTTGGAGCACACCTACATTTGTTTGCATCCTAACCCAGTTATTCAATACTGATTTTTTTTTTTTTTTACAAATCCTTGCCTGAGAGAAATAGATTTTAAAATTATTTTCATAGATAGTTGACTCTGTGTCTTAATGAGTCAGCCATTAAAGTGATTGATTCTTTAAATCTAATACTCGGTGTTAGACATCTAATCTAATTAGAAACCTAGTATCTCCACTAAAATATTAAACACATTCATTAATACCTGCCAAGAAAACAACTTTAATTGCAATTGAACCCTTTTAATGGTGTTTTTTGATTACTGGCCAAAACCCATAATTGTTCACCCACTGTTCTGCTGTTCCCTCAAATCACTATGTCCAAAGTTAGCAGCCATGTTTTAGGTGCTAGCACTTTGCTGAAAATCACAGCTGGGGCAAGATTCTGCTTAATCACCTCTGTGAGGTTTCTGAAGAGAACAACAGATGTGACAAAGTATTAACATAATTATAGTTCTTTATGAGACCAACTTTATGATTTTTGGGGAACCTATCCCTTTATATTTGAATATTAAATCCCCCTTTGTTCAAGAATGACAGTCAAAAGGAGAGAGAAATCTGTCAACTGGTTTCTGGAGCAGCACTTCCAAGGTATTTTCTAGGTACTGGATCTCAGTCTGAGGACTTGTCTGCCCTAGTATAAAGCAACACTGAGATACTGGATTTTACATTATTAGGATGCAAGTAATTTCAGGTAAAAAGCCCAGAAAATCCCCCAAACTCATAGTAAGCTTCTCTCACAAATTAAGGAAAAAAAATATTCAAATGCCCTACACCATGCCTCAGGGTCTGTTTCTTCAATATGAGCAAATGCACACAGTAGGGGCTTTAACTCCTAGGGCTGCTGGGGCAAATGGAATTTTCCAGGTCAGTGGAGAGTTCCTCTGTGGAAATCTTCCTTGCCCAGCATGTGTTTTTTGCATTAGAGCAGGAAAATTGTACGTCCCTTGCCCAATAGTCACACTGCTGTTTTTCTGGAGTGCTTTGCATGGCTACACCAGTTATTTTTAAGATTTGTGTACTTTTTTGAGGGTGTGGAACAGGGCAGTATTTGCGATTGCTTGAGCCAGAAGTTCTTTCTCAAAAGGTGGGATTTACAGTCCCACTTTGTTAGACAACATTAAGCAGTAATTTTAGCAGTTTGCATGGACTTGGGACTGACTTAGAACTTTACTGTTGCCTAAATTGGTTTGCTTGTTTGATTTTTCTAGAAAGAATTGTACAAAAGCTGCATATTAACCTACATTGGAAGGAACATGGATAGAAGTGCAGCAGTTCATCCTGAAGAACGTCAGGAAGGAGCAGACATTTCTGAAGCCAAACTTTCACAGACAATCACATTTTCATGTTAAGTCCATACTGTATAACTCAGTGTGTAGATGATAACCAGTATGAGTTGAACTCTGCATGGGCTGCTGTTTGTGCTCACAGGAGGAAGGCAATGGGCACACCAGGGCTGGTGGCAGCCTGCATTCCAGTGGCTTAAGCTAATTATGGAATCACAGCTTTAGCTACCATTTGACCCAACTGTTTCCTCTGAGGCTATCACATTCAAATGTTACTTGGAGCATAAATTAGTCCTTCAGTAGTGTTAAGGCTTGGGACAATATGATAAAATAACAGCAGGCTGGAGCTCTGTTACATACGAGGTACTAGTGTAAAAGTGTATGTCTCAAGATGTGTGTCTCCAGGTGTGTGGCAAGACCAGCTGGTGCCCAGCCATGTTGTGGTGCCAAAAGTTGGAATATTTCTCTGCCAGTCTCAGAAATACATGTTTGGAATGATATTTCATATTGGGCTTCTTAGGACTTTTGCCCAGAGATGGAAATGCACCCTCAATCTCAAAATGCATTGAAAATTGCTGTATCTGCATCTATGTCCTGAGTGAAATGGATGACAGAAGTTAAGTGTTATCTGGATGGTGAACTCTCCCTTAAACTTTCTTCAAAATCATATTGCTTTTCTCTTCACATTTCTATGAAATTTGTATGTTGCTGAGAGGTTTACTGCTGTGGTTACACTGTGGAAGCACTTAAGAGGCAGCTGAAGGTGTCAGCCCTGTCAGATTTTATTGTTTTTGGGGAATAAATTCCAAGCAGAGCTCCTCCATCTAAAATGCACATTTGGGATATTTTCAAATGGATATGATTTTATTGATGAGCTAAGAGGAAGAAAAAAATTTCTGACTTCATGGTGGTTTTCTCTTTCTCATACAAAAACAGGTGTAAAATTTGCAGTGCTAGAAAATGTTACCTAAACATTCTTTGTATCCTGTGTTCCTAGGACGTAGAAGATATCATTCATCTAATTGAAGTTTGTGTTAATGGCCTTTTAGGGCAATAATAGGGAACACTGTTGTGTCTGCTAAGCACTCTAGAAATACAGTAACTGCATAAATGACCCAAATATTTTGTAGCTTTTTTAAAAAGAAATATGTAGAAGCAGGACTTTGAGCACATAGACACATTGTGCTTGAGAGACCAGTTGTGGCAATTGCTGTGATTTTCTGGCTGATGGTAGACAAGAGTTTTCCAGAGGCCAATTTGCAATGTAAGTATTCATCAACTCATGTTTTTAATTGGCTGTGCTATGCTGAATTTTGCATAGACATTAATACACTAAAGTAAGCAATGAAATACAGAAAACTCAGCAATTTTTTTTTTTAATTATTTTTTTAATTTTTTTTTTTTTTACTTTTTGGAAACAATTAGTGTATATGCATTCCTGAATCTCATAATTAAGATAGAAAATACTGAAATATGCTTTGACTGGCAGTTTCTAGCAGCACCAATGTGGGAAAAGATGCTTTTCATCAGCCCCACATATAATTGTAACTCTCATTGAAATTCTTTCTGTAAATAGGTTGATGCTGGGAATATGGTTTGAGAAACTCACAGGCTTTCCTGAAAGTTATGATTCCCATGATGGCAGTAAATTACAAAACTCATGTTGAATGCCTTTGAGTTCTCAGAATACAAATGCAGATTTTTCCTTCAGATGCTTACTGACATTGTACATCTGCAAAGTCTGTTACTTCTGCACAGAACAGAAAGCAAATATAAAATTGCTGTACTTTTGTGATTTTATACATGTTTTAACTCAACAATCTACCAATATGTAGAGACCATTTATAGTATCATTGATGATATTTCTATATACAGACTGACTTTAGCACAGTTCTATTTTGGAGTGAAACTGTAGTTTCATCTCTCAGGTTACATCAGCCTCAGCACTAGAATGTGTACCACTGTTGTCCCATCCAACTGATAGGACACAGTTTCCACCCTCCTGAAGTAACAAAGGATAAATCTTCTACTTTAATTAGTAAAAATGAACCCTGGGACTGTGTTTTCCTGTGACACTAACATGTTTTATGTGAAAAGCTCTTGATTAAGAAAACCCAATCAGGTTTCTGACAATACAGAAAGTGGGTTAATGTATCAAAATATGTATTGCTTTCAAATGTAAAATGTTTTAAAATTAATATTTAAAAATCACATTAATTTTAAATATCAAAAAAGGTAAATTTTTGTTTTTCCTCATAAGTCTATTCCCAACTCAGCAGCATCACTCTTGTGACACAGATGAAAAAGTAGGCTAATATAAGGCTTTGTGAGGTATCATGGTTAAGCACACAAAGGACAGAGAATCATCTGCTGTACTCTGTCAATATTAAAAAAATGAACAGCAGTAATGCTGGGTTTGCATTGCTTTATTGCTTAGAATTTGGTTCTTCCTAAGAAATGCATTGCCACTTCATTCTTCTTATTACTAACTTTTATTGCAAACCTTGTTTGAAGAGATTGCAGGAGTGGAGAGATTGAAGAGCACCAAAATGTGGAGAATACAGAAGAGAAAGTTTCCTACCTGTCTCCAGCTGGTTTCCTGCCTTCAGCACAGGAACAGATGGTGAGTCCCCAGCACCTGCCAGCAGTGCTGATGCTCCATCATGGTATCTGGAGAGAGGGAAAATCCCATGGGAGAGAGGCACACTTTTCTCTCTGCTTCATAGTCCCAAAACTCACCTTCAGCATCTTTGTACCATTCTCTTTTCATTTACTAGTTTTAATTCTCTGGACACCGCAGTGAAAAAAGTATGTGATATTGGTGACAAAAAGGGGAAAAGAACCATGCAGCTGTTAATATTCTATAAATGGATGATAAATAATGCTCAGCTTTCTATGTAAAATGTTACATGCCAAATATCTACTTAAAATTCCACTCCCTGGCATAAATGTTTAGAATAGAACAAAAGAATAAGGGAAAATTAAATTGCCTCTTGCTGTCAAGAATGTTATGAATAAGTCATTGGCTAGTGTTATGGAGATATAAGACAACAGGAAGTATCTGCACGTTTTTATTTATTTTATGTACATACGGAAATCCTGTAGTAATTTTCTTGGGTTTTGTTATGTGGTGTTGTCTTGCAATTTTAGAGCCATGACTGAGAATCCAAGCTCTCTGCCACTGCAGCTGAAGAGGCAGGGGCTTTTTTTGTGTGCTTGTTTTGGGGGGACTTGCTCTCAGTCTGATTTCTGTTAAAGGTTGTTTAATTAAAATATAATTGCAGAGGAAATTGTGCTAATTAGCATGTATGTACTCCCTCAAAGTGTAGCTTATTCCCATTCATTATGGACAAGAGTGTGAACTGGATCTCTTATAGCTGTCCTGGAAACACTCCCAATGCAAGAGCTCTCCTGAGACCTTGTGCCCATCTGCAAGCAAAGGAGAAGGAGAAGTCTTTGGTATCTTCTGTGCTATAGGTTCATTCTTATCTTTTAATCTGGCAAGCACACACGGTTCTTGCATGTTCCCTGTGGCCCAAGTATTGAATGTCGGTGAGGTAAATGAATTTGCATTTTCTTTTTATGATAGAGGAGTTGCATCCCCCATTAAGAAGACTTAAGTACATCTGTGCACTGTAACTCACTGATTATATATGTTTCCTGGCTTATATATAGGCAAAACATATAAGGAAACAGTGGAAACTCTTTCATTTAGAAGTCAAAGCTTTGCAGTTGTAAGTTGATTTTGTTTTGGCTTTTCCTTTTCACATTAACTTCTTGCCAAGTTGCATGTAAACCTCCTTTGTCTAGAAAAATGCAACCTTTTCAAGAGTAAAATATTTCAGGGGTTAGCTGAAACCAGTCTTAACAGTGCTATTCTTCTGGCTTCATGCCTATGGAAGTGATTAATGGTTGGAATTTATGTCACAGAGCACATAATAATTTGTTAGAAGAAACTGGATTCAGTCACAGCACAGGCATTTTTCTCTTCCTGTCATTATATTTTGTGAGGACTTACTTATTTCCTGCAATCTCAGCCCATGTGAAGAAGAGAATGATAAAATTTCTGCATAATTTTTCTGAGAATACATTTATACTCCAGATGACCTTTGGAGTAAATTTGAACTATTAGATTTTCCCACATATTTATAGCTCTGACCGTGCATCTTTGCCAGCAGATCTTACAGGCTTTATCCACCAAACATTTATTTATGGTTAAAAACCAATTTGCACTGGGTACGCTATAGAAAAAGTTCAAAGCCATTACATTTGAATTTAAGTTTTCATTTATAGTCTTTTTTTTTTTTCTGTATTGTCATCAGGCAATGTTACATTCAAATTCATAACACATTTACCTAAGTGACCCTTTACTTCACTCAGTGCCTTTCTATGCTGATAGCTATTGTCTGTGAAAGTGATTTTCCTGAGACCATGCTGGCATATATAAAATACTGGTCCTTTTCTTCCTACTGAGTGATCAAGGATTGTAGAGGTACCCAGTGCTTAGGTTTCTTCACCCAAGCTTACTTCAAATAGTTGGATATTCTCATAGAATGAGCTATTCTACTTTATATTAAGAAAAATAGTGCAGAAGCCTTAATTGGCAAATAAATATTGGCACTCCCATTTTGTGTCAGACTTTATAAAAATGTTTGCTTATACAATACGAGGTATCCTGATGTTGACTACATTAAAATAAATTTCCAAATAAAAGAATGTTTGCTGGAGAGTGCTTTTGGTTTGAGAATTTTATCTGGGTTTGTGTTTAGGATTTTCTGCTTCCATGTGTGGCTATGCCGTGCTGTGCATGTCGCCACGCCGTGGAGAGAGAGGGTCCTGGGACAGAGCACGCTGGGCAATACAGCTGTGTTGCTGGTGTGAGGTGTGGAAGAAGTGCTGCTCTCCAAAGATTTACATTAACTCATGGTTTCCTCAAGCAATGACCGTGAAAGCCTGTTAAGGCCCCAATTCACCAGTGCCATTAAGAAATGTTTCTTTTTAAACATACCTTTAAATCGGGTCTCAAAATATACATTTAAGTGCTCTGCTGAACTGGGGATTAAGTGTAATACTTGTGTTATCTTATAGGGTGGGTTTATGTACCACAGGCATTGAAGAGGGTCATATGGGAGTTCATTTATCCTAATTACTCTGATGTAAGAGAAGCAGCAAGGGCCAGACAGACAAAAAATTATTTAATTCTGCCATGTACAGAAGAAAAGCATTTTCAGCACCTTTTCAAGACATGTGATGGCACATAATCTCCCATGTCTCTGCCAATACTTTTATAATTGCACTGAAAATGGATTTTCCCTGTCAACATTAGCTGAGAAACCCTTGTTGCCAATAATTGAAACCTGCCATAGCAATAAATTTTTCTTAAGATTAAATGGAGTTTGAAAGCCTCCAGTACAACATGATGTAAAACACTCTGTTACTGCTGGTGTTTATACCAATCCAATCTCTTCAATGTGTGTTTTAAGCATTTCTTTTTTGTAAAGGTAAGAAAAGAAGATATTAAGGGTCGTGATATTGCAAATACTTCTATATTTCTTTAGAAGTAGTGTCATTATTTTCTACAGAACAAGAGTAATATGATCTTCAACACCTCTGAAAAAGTTGAAAAGTTATTTCTTAATTTTGATGACAAAACTCAACTGGGTGGCATTTATTGAAGAAAAACAAATGGGACCATTCAGGTGGAGGGAATGTAGATTAATCTGTATATTGAAGTCCTTCAGTGAATATCCAGTCTACATTCAAAACCAGAAGGATAGCAATGATGTCATGGGTTTTTTTGAGATTGCCATTTATTGTTGTGTTTTTCAAAGTGGAATTTTTGTCTTATACAGAGTACATACTTAGTTAATGCCTCTGATTTTGTAATTATTATTTCTCTTTATACTAGCAAATTTGTTTGAATATATTAATAGGAGCAGTCAAGGTTTTTCAGTGTTTGCATATTATCCAGATCCACGCTGTGATTTGTGACAGAACTGCAAGGTGTATCATAGAAATTACATTTTCATACATGTGTAGCATTCATGCACAGACAGAGCAATAGGAACCAACATGGCATGACTTGTATTTAGAAAGGAATGGTTCCAAAGAATGTAACTGATTCATTACCTTAAAAACTTTCTGTTTTAAAATGTTTGGATAATAAGCTGCCTGACTATTGTCCAGTTGCCTAGTTTTATGAAGAGCTTTTTGCAGAATGAAAGGCATTAAAGTGGACCCCCTTTCAGCTCAGCCTTTGAGACTGTCCCCATCCATGTTGTAGGTGACCCTGTCCCCAGCCTTGTCCCATCCCTGCCTGGCTGTGGACCCTGTTCAGCCAGACTTTCAGCCTTGCAGACTTTCCAGCTGGGCCCCAGACGTGGTGTGTCCCCACAAACATGTCTGGCAGTGGGGCTGAGGGGTGCTCTGGCTGTCCCAGCCTGAGCAGGCTCCCTGTCCCGCTCCCCTGCCGGGATGGGCCTGCCCACCCTCATGGACATCCCTGGCTGGGAGTTCCACATGGCTCCTTTCCCCTGGCAGGGGCTGTGTCTGCACAGTCCTTCCCTAACACCTTACAAGTGAAACTTTGATCCTCAAATTTTCGTTGAGTTCAGTGCACTCATGAGTGTGTGTCATGGTGCATCTGCAGAAGATCTGTTGTAAAATGAGAGGCTGAATTTTGCAATTTCAACCATGCTTGAAACTTCATGGCTATTCACAGTTCTATGAAAAAAAAAAATGAGTAGAGCTCATAGTAATCACTTCTGTCTTATCTACATAATGTGAATTCAGATGGATGGATTTTACAGGAACCAATATACAAAGATTGTCTTTTGCATGAGGCCAAGTATTTAGAATTTAAGGTTTAAAAGGAATTTGGTTTGGGAAGTTATGAACAGCTGAAGAGAGAATTTACAATGGAAGCAACTATTACATTAGCCACACACTACTACTAATAAATACCAAGCAGAGCAGTTGGGCACTGGCCCAGTGTATGCTTATTTCAAGCATCTGCTTGTCTTGAAAATATTTAAGGAATCTCACTAGATAGACTTCTTCTTCCAGCACATACATAAACAGAATTGCTTCATTGGAGCTATAATGAACAATAAAATACCAATATAAGAAAAAGGAAGAACTTGATGCATTGAGAAAATATAAGCATTGAATTTCCTTTGCCTGATTTTTCACCCTTCATCTCCTCCCTTCCTTCTCACATTTTTTCATATGTAAATGATACATATACATCTATATACGATTCCAATACAAACGTACTTTTGGATAACCACATTCAACCAAAATTGTTAGATTTTTCTGTGTCATGCTTGAGATCCTTAGTGCTAGTTCATATTTGCACTGAGAGTGCAGATACAAATAAGTTCTGGAGATAAACAGAGAAATTATTGAAAAAGGGCAAACCTTCTATAAAATGACATCTAAAGCTATGGAACTGTGAGTATCAACCTTTGTAAAGTAATAAAATCTTTTTCTTTTCCTGAATTATCAGATCGGTAGGGGAAATGATCTTAATTTTTTTTTTTTTTTGCTTTATTTGATTTGACATTAAATATTATGGAATGATTTTACCATTATAAGGAATTTAAGCAAGCAATAAATAATAAAATAATTAAAACCCTATTAAAGCATACTTAATAGCTGTAGTTGGTTGTTCATAGCTTATTAAATATTTTACAACCTCAAAAGTAATGTAGCTTTATTTTATACTATTTTAGGCCATAATGGAAGTTTTGACAGGCTTTGAAAAAGAGATAAAGAGTCCAAAACAATATCTTGGTGAGAGTCACAATTCAAAATGGCATGCTACATTTGTATTTTTTTTTTATTTTAAATGTAACTACGTTATACGTTTTTCTAGCTAGAAAGATGTAATAGTGAACATGATGGAGAAAAATAAAATTCATGCCTTGCAAATGTTTGATCTAGTAGGTAAACTTACATCATGTGCAAAGCTGAGATTCACCATAGGAGAAGTTTATATGAGAGAATAGCTTTTATGATCAAAGTGGTGTTTTACAACAAATAGGAGAAATTCAGGAACAGGATCAAAAGCTGGGCACAAATGGGCATGGTTTTTCCCAATTAAAATCAGATACCAACAATAAAAGATTGGAAGATGATGAAATATATATAATCAATTTTTAATTTAAAAAAGAAATACTGGGCTTTTCAAAAACTCCATTTTCCCTGTCACATGCTGTATCAGGACTATTTGGATTTGGGCACCAGTGCTGCTAACGTGCTGCTCAACAGAGATGTCTGTGTGTGGAGAGGGAAGAGATCCCAGCCATGGTGTCATCCTCTGGAGCAGTGCATGTGGACCTGGCCTGTGCAAGAATCGTCCACGATGCTGGTTTTAAAGGTTGCCAGTACCATAATGGTGAAATGCCTTCACTTTTTCTGGTTACATTGCAATCCTTATAAGTCAAGGTAGCAGCAGATAAAAATATTTTTTGCATATGAAGTGGGAACATCACAGAGCTAAAAAATTGTATGAAAACACAACTGTCTTAACGATCATAGCATGACAGGACAGATCATCTGGCAGGGACCTCTGGAGAGCTCTAGTCCTTCTGCCCAGGCTGGCAAGGGCAGTGAGGAGGGCAGAGGCTGCCTCTTCTACCCTAACTTTTGTGCAATCCCTTCCATGTCAGAGTTGTATTTCCAGAAGAGAACCTCAGGTGGCAGTAGCACCACAGCTTTTGGAACGGGTCCTGGTCTGGAGCACTTCTTCCCTCTTCCTATCAGTCATTAGGGCTCATTAATGCTTGTGCTTAACACCATTAGCCAATCGTCAGCCGCTGGCAAGGTGAAAGTGGTTTTTCCCGACTGATTTAGTGATGAGCAGATCTCATTTGGAAGTCATGCATCCATGTTTTACATATTCGTACAAACGATGCGTATTTTTATATAATCGTGTAAGCTGAATTTGGGTTACTTAGGGTTGATAATGTGTTTGATTTGATTTAAATCTCTGAGAGCACTCTCTGAAAGATTTCATGTCTCCTTTAAGTTAGGTTGTCATCCACTTTCTGTTTTCTTGTGCATGACCACATTCGACCAGAAAGGAGGGAAGAAGGATGATCTTAATTTCTAAGATGGCAGCTAAGATGGCTAAGAATTTGGGAACAGAACAAGCAAGAAAAAGTTGAAAGAAAACATGATAAGGGAGGAAAAAGCTCAAGTCTGCTTGAAATAGGAGCTGTTTCTCACAACTCTGTTTTTGTGGGTCTTGAGCACCTGCTTCCTTGCTTGAACCCTTACTTACACTGATTCAATTAAGAGCGTCACAGAGATCAGCTTTGGGATTTCCTGGTAGACTCACTTGCAATAACTCTGTCTCTCCATCTAACTGGGCTTTTTAGGCACTGGACACTAGAAAATTCTCCCTAGACTCTTAGTTTCACTGCCAGTCAGCTGTGATCTTTGAAGTCTTTCACACTATGTCATCTTTCAGGCTCCTGCTCTCAAAATACACCTATAGAAAACAGGAAACACCAAAACTTTCTGTTGCCTTCTCCCAAAACAGAAAAGTGATCAAAGAACATTCTTCTTGAGCACAGTGGTTCTGAAGTCACATTACTGCAACTGAACAGAAAAAGAAGACAGAGACTCAGCAGAAAAATTGCCACTAAAAGGATAGTAGTGATAGGCCATTTCTCCATTCTAGCCCCAAAACCCTCATGCTTCCTGATACCTCTGGGAGCATACAACCTTCTTTTACCTGGCTGCAGCACTAGAACAAGATGTTCATGGTCCTGTGGGAGTGAATAATGGACACCAGATGGTATTACCTCCTTCTGTGCTGGAAAATAAAGAAAATAGCAATTTTATTCAGTTTTAAGGGACTCTGATTTATTTTTGATATATCCACTACATTTGATAGTTATTACAGCAAGGTCTTTCATACCAGAGTGACCTTCTCTTTATGTCATCTTAGCCTGGTTTCCACACAGGTTAAGTTATTATTTGGAGAAGCACATGGATGTGAAGGGACCACTGCCAAGTGAGGATAATGCCACTACCCACCATAGTTTGCAAAATGCCTCCAGGAAGCATTGCTGGATTTTAGTGATATTTGTGAGGAAAATAGTGAGATTTCCCTAGATAACCTAATGAATATTTTGCATAAACTGATTGTCTGCCATTTTAAGGTTGCATAACTTCTTCCAGTTTTGAAATAAATAATTGTAAAGTTTCCAGTACCGCATGCATTCACTACTTGTCAATTTGTACTTTTTAAAATTTGGGTCTCTTACAAGGTGGCCTGTCCTCCCATACAACACATCTTGTCCTTGCATATTTTGAGGGAAGTTTCTATGAAGCATCAATGAAGTCACTATAAAATAAAGCCATCTACATGGGCTTGAGGATAAAAAAGCTGAACTAATTAGAAAGTAGAAAGGAGAAATATTTGGATTAATCTGGAGTGTACAAAGTGACTAAAATTGGGATGTGGCATGTGTGGGGGGTTTTTCAGTTGCAGTGGGAGGACACTACAGAGTCATAAATGGATGTAAAAATAGGAGCCCCAGGCAAAGGTTGTTTCTCTGCAAAGTGTGATAGGGAAAATGGACGAGGAAGTCCAATGTCACCTGCATCCTCTGCAGTGAGAAGTTTTAGAGCTGTTTTAGCAATGTGGAAATAGTGTTGGTGCTCAAAATGGAGCAAACAGTGCTGCAGACAGGCTTTGGATGCTTTTATGAGGTAATACTGAAACCTGTCCAGACCAGGTCCCCATGTTCGAGCACTTGCTCTGCTGCTGGGTTCTGCTGGGCAGGTGCAACAGTGGGAACTCCAAACAGGGAACATCAGAGCAAATTCTTGCTGTCTGCTGCCAGGATCATGGGCCTTGAGATGCCGAAGGAGCTGCCAGGAGTCTGTATATGGTCAGCATATGTTTAAAACCACAACTGTGGTGCAAATGTACCTTCAGACTAGTATGCTCTCAGGAACCATGTAGACAAGTCCAGGTATGTAATTACTTTTTCCAACTTCAGCAAGGCTTTTCAAATGCATGATATTTTGAATATGTTTAAAGCATGAGCAAGTGTCACAAAACTGTGACAGCTTGACATGCATGAGTTGTTTGTGACAGAGGTGCCAGAATGGCCAAGTGCTTAAAAAGTCTCCATTTTTCCATCACCTCTTCCCTGGTGGAAGGTGAAGCATCATTCTCCAGAAAGACCTTGCCCCTACAACAAAATCTCCCCTCCAGCAAAACCTCTCCATGAACATGGCAGTTGGGATACATCGGTCCTGACAGCCCCAAGAAAGAAGCTGGAGTGATTTTCTTTATTGTGGCATCTTACACAAAACAAGAGAAACATGCATATATATTATTAAGAGACTGGAAGGCAGACACGGTGCTTGCCATGTTCCAGGGAGCTGATGCCTATTTAGCTTTGCCCAGTTGAGAGGGATTTCTATGGATTTGCTCCTTGCCCAGAACAGTGACAGTGCTGGGAGGGACTGATAGGTACCATTTCTAGTAAAACTAATATAAATACTCCCTAGCTGAGGCTGGCTCATCACACAAGAGGGTAGTCCATGCTTCCCTTCCCCCTACCTTCTCCCCTCCCTCCTCTCATCTCTTCCAGCACAGCAGATTCCAATAATAAACCCATCACTGTGAAAGCCAGGTGTCATCCAAATTCATTTGCTGCAGCGTTTGATCTATCCTCTGCTTCAAGACACAGGTTTTGGAGTATTTTATGAGATGCACTTCACAGCTTTATACCATACAAGACATTCTGTAGGATTTTATGAGCTGTGTTTTATAAAATTTTATCAAATGTTACTTAGAATATTTAAGCCATAAGTCCTTTTTTAGGGGATCAATTCCAACACAAGCTTGCATACATATGAAAGTGCACAGAGAAAATGTGAAAATCCTCAAAACACTGTTAACATGTAACTTTCCAGAAGATCTTTGCTGGGCTATTTATTTTGTAATGGAGCTTGTACACTTCACAGGGAAACTAAAATAGGATATAAGGCACAGCAACTGCTTTACTGTTTAGCTTTACAAAGCTAAATGAATGATACCTCAGTTCATTCACTGCAGAAGAGGGATGATGGGCTGAATAGCATCACCTTATTCCTCACTGAGCTCCCCTTGTCTTCCTTGAACAAGCAACATCTTTTTTTCCAGGTCTCATCAACAACTGACACAGCCCTGTTTGGTGGTCTGACTGTTCAGGTGCATTTGCAGCTCTGACTCTTCTCACTGTGATTGTTTGTCTCCTCCAGTACTAGGCAGAGCACATCCTGTGCTGCCAGCCCCTGCACACCTGTGATCCACAGCCACCCCTCCACCTTTCAGACACACCCAAAGCACCACAAGAGCTCATTACATCAGAGGTCTTGCCATCAACCTGTTAGTGTCACCCAGTGCTGGGTAGAAATTAACAAGTGGTACCTGAAAACTGTAGGGATCTCTTTTTTGTCATGGAAACGGAACACAAAACCCAGTCATTATTTGTTAATTTTCTCAGCTTGTATATAAACCCATGCACAGGTAAGATCCATCCTGGCTTCTCTGCAGCCTAGGGAGGGAAGGGGAGGATATCTGAAGATCTTGCAGTTGCACAGAAACAGGGCCAGGTGCTGAGGAGCAGCAGCACTTCTCCAGTCTTTTCCAAAGTCTGGGTTTCAGATCTTTGGGGCCACAGTCCCCTGATTTGGCCAGCTGAAAAAAGCCTTTCCTGAGACGTGCTGCGGTGCAGGAGTCCCTGCACACCTGCAGATGGACATCTTGGACATGCATCTGCCACAAGGGGTCACTTTCTGTAGAGTTCTCTGGAAGAGACAGACCAGTCCCATTTAGCAAAGTCACTATGAAATATTCAACTTTGTGTTTAATTTTTTAAGTCTTTTCCCATTTGTTTAATGGAAGCTGAAACACTGCCATCACTGTCAAGCCCAGGAGCGGTGTTGCTTTGCCAGATCTTTTTGGGTTTACAGAAAATGGCAATATTCATACTTGCATTACAGCAGCAGAAAGTAAAATTGAACATGGCATTTACATTTGCAGCATGAAAATTCAGATCACTGAATGCAACATGAGAGTTATTTAAGGTCCTGATATTCTATACATGCACACTGCTGGTCTTGTGTCACGCCAGTTGTTTTGAAGGATGCACACTCTTTAGAGATTCTGCAAAGGAAAGGAAAGAAAGGTGACAAATAAAATCAACACACTCTGAAAGGAAACCAAACAAATCCAATGTGGAATAAGAAGATATATGCAGTACAATTTTCCTCCATCAATCAAGAGAAAAAAAACTAAAAAAATTCCGGGCTAGTTTTTGATAATTTATTCCAAAATTGCTTTCTGTCTGTTATTTTTAAAATTTCTGCATTAGTAACTTTCTTCTCAGACATTAATTGCTATTCATTACTTGGTCATGTAAATGAAAACAAGAAAAACCTCAGGTTAGAAATTCTTCTGTTGGAAGACGATAATGAATTAGATTGTCTTTAATAATACTGTAGCAGAAGATCATGAAATATTTAAGAAGCACCTTATCATAAAAATGGCACTACATTAAATGTATAGTTTAGGTGGTTGTCTTGTTTCAAGCTAAGATCTGCTATGCTTACAGAGAATTGAGCCATTGTGAGCTTTGTTCATCTTCACCAGCACTGTAAATTTTGGGAGAAATTTTTTCTAAGCTGGCAGAAATCTGAGAAAAGCAGTTTGAAGAAAAGGGTCTCCCATTTATTGATATAACAAAGTGAATCAGATGGCTTAAATAAAAGAATAACACTGGCAGCTGCTGAGCTCTTACAACTGCTGTTTTAAATCAAAGGGGAAGAAAAAATCCTATTTATAAACTCTGTGACAAGCAGGAATCAGTAAAGTTAAGAAGGAGAACAAAGTAAAAGAGGAACATGCAGCTATTGCAAAGGCAAGCAAGCAGGAACATGCTAGTAAGGCTTCTGCTGTTGACACTGTTCTCTCTTTTATATGAATATTTAATCCCAATTAGGCTTTTTGATTCTGTGCCAGTAGTCACTGATGTAAAATGCAAGCACAGTACACTTCAGAAGCATACCCTGATAGATCTGTTGATTAGCTAAGGGATTTAGAAGGAACATGAGGGTTGGTCATCAAAAAAGTCAAACCCCTCAAAATTAGCAAGGTAATGAATTCTGTTCTGGACCCGGGTAATATTCCAGAGATATGGGGAGTAAAAAATGTAACTGTCATTCAGTGATTCAAAGATAGAAAATACATCTTAATCTTTCAAAAATGTGACATAAAATAATTGCTTTAGACAGCTTTGAAGAGCCCTCTTGGCACACAACTACAGTTTTTGGCTTTCCAGACTCTGGTTTCAGCTGAGGAGAAACTCAGCTGCAGATGCAAGGCTTTGTGAGCCCCAGACTCCTCTCCCACTCCAGGGACCAGACTAATGAGAGCTGGAGCCAGGCTCTGACACTCCAGTTCTGGGTGCTGAAACTGACCTCAGAGCCCTGCCCTTGTTTCAAGGCAGACGCTGCTGCCAGGAATTGTATCAGGGCCATGCGTGAGGCTGAGAGCTCGAGGAGGGGGCCAGCAAGGAGCCTCCAGCACGGTGCTTCGAGGGTTAAGTGGGATCCAAAATCCTGCCCGTCTTGGGAGATGGGCATATACATCTGCTTGGAGCCTGCAGCTCAGGAGAGAGGCTTGAGGAGCTTATCCGGCATGAAAGAGCCACTGTAAATGTCCACTGAGACCCTGGGACCTCCCTGCCCTGGATCAGTGCTCAACATCTGGCTTTCATCTTGCTCCTTTCCTTTTATTTTCCACCCATGAATCTTTGATTTTACTAAGGCATTAGGCATCCAGGAGGGCTACTGGAGCAGACCCATGGGAAAGTTAGGAGGAGAAACACCCCAGCTCTGAATCCTCACTGAGCTTCGGGCAGAGACATGGAAAGCTTTGAAGTAAATAAGCTAGGTACCCAGGGTGGTTCAATAGTTCCAGAATGAGGGAATTACAGAATGAGGGGGTTTGAGTTGTAATTTTGGTTTTATGTGCCTAAGCTTTGCTTAAATTCAGGTGCCTTCGAAGACTTTAAATCTGACTCTAAATTCAAATGCACTGCTGTTCTTTCCTCGCTGTCAGCTGAAAAGCAAGGGCTCTGGGAAGTTGTCTGGGGAAAGGTAAATCTCTTCTATCACACTGAGCTACTGTGGATGCCAAATAGAATGAGGCAGCTTTAAAGGATTTTCCCAAGTCAGCTCAGAAAAAGTGATTATATAGGATTTATGAAGCAGCTTCTCATAAATTTAATAATGACTCACCCTTTCCTCCACTTGCTAGATTGCTTAGCACTGACTTGGATGCTCTGATAGAGCAGCATTAGTGAGAAACCACATGATTTATCTTGAGATGGTATTTCATTCTCTGAAGATAGTTCACATCTTTGATATCAGAATGAAGGAAAATAATGTTTGCGTATTAGAGGGTATATATGGCATGTTCAAGAAATATTTTTAACTGCTGTTCTCAGAGCTGTTTCAAACAAATCTGTACTGCTCCCCATAACCCTGTGACAAGTCAAGAAGAGAGCCAGAATGCCCCAAGCATAGGTAACTGATCAGAGAGACTCTTTAAGGTAAAGAATTCAGGTAATGCTTCTAAACTCTCCTGTCTGCTTGCCTCATCATGTTTAGCATGAATGCCCTTCACCTGTGTCATTGGGAAAACTGGCCAGTTTAGGTTAAAATGCTGTTGCAGGCTGCTGAAATAAACTGACCAGTACTGTGCAGGAGCAGGTGAGTGCTGGGAGAGCTGGGTGTGTGGCTTCACCTGTGTGGAGGCTGGCAGAGCAGGAGAAACAAATAACATCTGGTCCATCTGACCACAGCTTAGTCTCAGCTCAAACATTTATTTTCATGGCAACTGGCCAAAAAAGTGGATCATCAAGAAGTAGAATAGCCAGATAAGCAATAAATCCACATATCAAGGTATTGATGGGAATAATCAAAAAATTGACTTGTGATTGCTAGGAGAGAAGAAAAACCTTGTTCTGTTCCTGACCAGTGCTCTGTTGGAAGGTAAACATCCTGAATCTCAATAGGCTGGTCTTACTGGCCATTAGAAAAATCCTTTTCCATAAAGATCACCTTCTTTCAAACTTTGTAGCACCAATGTACCTTGTCACAGTTCAAAATACACACATAAAATCTGAGTTCTACTGTGAAACGCATTGTGGAAGAATGACCTGGCACATTTCTATACATGTCTTTCATTAATTCAAATATCAGATTCAATACATGAAATCACTGACTGTCTTCATTAGTAATAAAAACACAGTCTGAATATAAGTGTCTGTTGGTATTGTGTTAAAAAATTCAGGCGGTCTCCTGCAAGCACTCTCAGCTGTAAATAAAATGACTCAGAATGCAGCAAAATTCATTTTGTTAGAACCAAAAATACAAGTATGTTATCATGCAAGTATGCTTCATAGGAACAGCTCTCTTAAATTAAGAGTAAATAAGTGGGAAGAGTTTTAAATTTCAAAATCTATCCCACTAATATAAACAAATTTGTATTATTTTCTGAATAGCTGTTACATGAGTAGCCTCATACTCAAAGGAGTAGAAAGACTTTTATGTGTAAGAAAACCTTTGCCACATGTCATGTCAAGAAATAATTTTCTCTGCTTTACATCTTAAAACTAACTTTTCAGGGGTCATCTTATTATTAAACAAATAATTTCTGATGCAAATAGCTCACTGTATAGGATATGTTCATTGCTGCTGTTTGGGGCTTTATGAATGATGTGTGAGTAGTTCTAATACAAAAGAAAATCACTGGATTCAGTCAATGTTTCGTCTCTCTCCCTGGAAAGCTGTAGGCGAAAGGAAACATGCTCATAATTGCCAATCAAAATTCTAGCCAGGATCTGGTTTCTAAATGAGTTTAGTGAAGACAGTGCTGCTTATTAAGTGTTGGGCTTTTTCCTCGAGAAACAGCTATGGAAAGTCTACCTTTCTTTTCTTCATTTTACATTGATTTTCTACTTTTTCCTTCTACATCCTCAGAAAGGACTTCTTTTTTTTTTTTTCCATGTTCACATCTTCCCCCATTCCTCCATAAAACATCATCCTCTAAAATTTTTCAGCCTACAGCTCAAGGTAGCCCCCACATTTTCCTGTGTTTGCCCTCCACCCTCCCTTTTTGTGTGCTCTGTCGGCACTACTGCAGAGCATTGCACGACTGGAGATGTGGAGAGAGATCCTACACACCATGGCTGCCACTGCAAACTCTTCCATTGCTTATGAGAGAAATCTTGGCTAAATTGCAAATGTTAGAGCTCCATGTTAGACTTGCCCTTCTAACTTATCTATTTGCCACGTGGTGTGTCAAATTTTATGCTTCAGAAGAAATGAAAAGTTCATTGCAAAAACTACACCAAACAAAAAAACTATGAAACTACAAAACCCAGAACACAGAACCCACTACCTGTTAAAACTGTTGTATATCAACAAAAGGGGAGCAAACGTGTCAGTGAAGAAAGCAGGTTCTGGTTTCACGGTCACAAAAAATTGCTACGTGCAATCAAGACTGAAAAATCTTTTTAAGTTTTGAAAACATCATCCTGTAATTTTATTTCTGAGAAAAAACAAAGTCCTGGCCTGCAGTGATCACTTAAAGTCTAACACATTTCCAAAGGAAAAACATAATAGCTGCAGCACTTTATCAATCCCAAAACACAATGCGTTTCTACCAGCATCTGGCATTTTGGTCTGGAAAACTTAAATTTCACTCTGTGTGAGGACCCCAAAGGGAGCTTTATTCTTTATTTTACTATCCCTGCTATGCTAAAAAAGCCACATGGTTTGGGCAATTCAGCTGTCACGGTGCATTCACTTTCCATGAGTATCTTCTGATCCATACTAGATGTGTGACCCAGCACTGCGTTATGTGAGCATTTTAACTTTTTATTAAGTTCAGAGCTGCCATATCCCTCTTGTCATAACTACTTCCATTCTCCAGGTGGTTTATTTAGGATGGAAGCCATCCCAGAGTAAAGTGCATAGTGACATTAAATCCCAGTGGATTTTAAATCCTCCTGACCTCTATACCTATTGCTGCTTTGACAGCATCAATCAACAAGACACCACCACTCTCCCCAGTTTTTCTATTAACCACAAGTCCTCTGTATCAGAGTGCCTTACACTAAAGCAAAAGGCAGGGTTTACAGTCTGATACTCTCTATCCAGACCTGGAAGTAGTTGGGATGGACAGGAGGATTGTACAGTTCTTTCTTGCAACACTCAACTCTACTAGTATCTCTCATCTGATCCTTCTCCATCCCTTCTCCTCTGTAAATCCTTCTTTGAACCTTGCTTTTTCCAGCAGAACACCTATTGGGAGTGGCTGTTTGAGGAAAAAAAGACAAATCAAACTTAGTTAGAAATTAATCTTTGTATTCATTGATTTTGTTACAAAAGAAGATGGACAGTTGCATTTAAACTGGTTTTAGCTGTAATCCGAGCACTTCCATCTGCTCATTATGCTTATAAGACCACATGAAGAAAATTGTGTTAAATTCGTTACAGAAAAGTATAGAAAATTTGGGGAACAGTAATGAAGAAGGGTTAGTGCACAGACGTGATTTATTTATGAAGAAAAATTAATAGCTAAACTCAAGAGCCCAGCTGAAGGCAAATAATTGGAAGGGCTCTCAAAGGACCCTCTGGAAACAGGCTCAGACCTTAGACAGTGAAAGTGCTTGCTCATTTTTATTTAGTTTTTTTTCAAGGAAAGCTCCAGATAAAAATTAAATGGGGGGAAAGTGGCTACAAATGTTTTCCAGATCTGAGTATCAAAAAAAGCTTTATAGAGCTAATGGGAGCAGTGGCCTTTGGTGGCAAACAGCTGTGAAGTAGAACTGTGTGCAGGTAAATGGCTTCTCTTGGGAAGCTTTAGTAGCTACCTCTGAACCAGAAAAGAAAACACGATCTGTTCTTTGGTCCTGATTCTGAACTGTGAGAAGGGGAAGAAAAGCTCTCAGGGTCTGGGCATCATCTGAGATGGTCCTTGTTGATGCAGGGCAAAATGTGCCAGATGCTTTAGCTGCAGACAGTGTGGATGGTGGCACACCTCCACTTCAGGCCCTGTTCTGGCCCAGGTTAGTTTGCAAATACAGATGAAAATTGGGCCCCGAAGCACAACCCGACAGTCACACAGTTTGATACTGTTGGCAGCAAGGTGATCTTTGGCTTAGGAAAATCTAAAAACCCATTCCATTAACCACAGAAAATACTAGTCTTCAGACAAATCCTGAGGGAAACGTACACCACACCCTCTTACCCTCCCTCCTCCCCCCATTTAGTCCTCCCTGTTATCAGAAAAATATTCTCAAAAAGCAAAGATGAGCAACTGAACAACAATACTTAAAACATATTTACTATCCTTTTGTTTGACAGTCTCAAAAGACAGTGAATTTTACTTTTCTGAGACTTTTTTCTATTTAATTTTGAGTTTATTAACCAGATCTTTGCTGTGTGGTTTACCAGGAATGTAGAGATTACACAATTAGAGAACAGGATAGCTCTGTAAATTATAAACATAAAGAACAAGCCTTGGATTCTCTTACAAAAATGCAGACTTATGCAGTTCATTTCTCCTCCAAACCATTAATTATGAAAGGATGCTGGGGAAGGGGCTGAGAGAGGGCAGACAGGGACAAGTGATCCAAAATATTATCACATGGTCATTAAAGTTACCCATACGTTCATTTAGAAGTAGAAGTGGAGAATTTCAGGCATTTCTTAAAAAGGCTGTCTTTAGTTTTCTGGGGGTTTGAGCTTTTTGTTGTTGTTGTTTCTGTTTTCTGTAACCTTTTCATTAATGGAACACATTGGGATAAACATAGGAGATTTTTTCTATAAGCCACCAAGATACAGACTGGTTTAGAAAAAGAACTTCCAAGTATTACCCACTATGAAACACTGTTAAGAGAGGTTTTAAGTGTTCCTGGTGAATCAGATAACACTACTGCATTTCTCTCTTGAGAGATACAAACCTGCAAGTATGACATGAAGCCTGGTGAATGAATGTAATATATTCCAGCAGAAATCTTTGTACACCTACATCTAATTATAAAAATAGTAATTTGGGTGGGTTTTTGTTTTTGGCTGTAACAAAAGCCATTTTATCCAGATTTTTTTTCCCCCTTGGATTTGCTTTTTCCTCCCTCAGACACAGAAAGTAACAACTTGTAAATAATTTTTTTAAAATGTTCTGCAACAGTATGGTTAAGTTAAAGTGGCCCTGATCCCACATCTTGTATGAGGTCAACATTCTATAAGGGGAAATATATGCCAGATGCTGCAAACATTCTGTGGGCTTGGGAAGAAAAGAGAATGAAAAGGTTGTCTTGGTTTTCTTCTGAAGCTTTTAATAAGGAGCAGTCCTGTGTCAGAACTTTGAATTAAATGCAAAGAATCTGCCTAGACTCCTTAAGCCCTGACAATGCCAAGCATGTTTTCTAAGGAGAGTTCAACATTATTGCTAATGTGCTGGTTTACAGTGGCAGAGTTCCAAGTTAAATCACTACAACTGTCCTAACCAGGGGGTTTTATCTTACACCTATCAAGTTTTCAGAAAACCCCTCTTCTAGACTATGATTAAGCATGCTGCAATATAATGCTCTTATAACAACTCTCACTTTTAAAAAAATTTGAATGTTTATATGTCTCAGGTTCTACCAGTTTGATTTGTAATGAGGACTGTGAGATATATATATCTCATTCATGGCATGTTTGACATTTTATGAAATTTACTGTCCAGGGAAAAAGCAATGTCAGTGGAATTAGCACTTTTTGCCTCGTCTATAGAAATGTCACCCAGCTGTGAAGAGATTTCACACGAGAAACTCTGGTAAGTAAAAGTGCTAATTAATCTGCAGTCATTTTACAGCCCCTTTTCACTAGCCACCTCTTGGGATCCCCTGCCTGGGATGTTCCCGAGAGTCCTTTTTCACAGCTGGCTGATCCAAGAAAGAGTCAGAGCTGCTTGGCTTTGGTTCTCAAGGTTGTTTATTATTTCTCATCTATAACATCTTCTCCCTGACCAGCCGTGATGCTCTCAGCAGGTCAGCTCAAGGCTCACTGCCCGCCCTCAGGGCAGTGGTATCTTTTTATACTATAAACTACGTAGACATTATTTACAGTTATTCCCCAATACCTATCACCCATGTTAGACAGTCAGTTTCTACTCTAGACCAATCCAAAAATGCCAACATCACCAAGAAGATGGAGACCATGAAGAAGAAGGGAGGGCAGTACACACCCAGATTCCTCCATCTTGACCCCCCTGTACACTTCTCATATAAATCTTAACATTCTATTTCTCTACTCAGTAATAAGCTACTCATTTTATTCTACTTTCTTTGGTTTGTAACTCCTCACATAAAGTTGGTAACTGTTTCCATGGCTCAAGATCGAGGGCAGAGGGGTCTTGGGCTCTGTGCCAAGTTCTCTGAGCCCCCTGCCTGGGTCTCAACCCATCCAAAGCAGCAAGAGGGATGTCCTGGTTTCCCACAGCCACCACCCTCTGAAAGCTTCCATATGTTGACACCTGTTTATGGGATCCCTAAATCTCAAAAATCCCCACACTCCACTGTTAAGTCAGGCTGGTGGTAGCTGACCACTTGTGGACCTTGTATTCCAGGAGGCTCGTGGCTAGCAGTGAGGACAACTCACTGCTCTTTGGGTCCAGCACTTCAATGTAACATCTCAAAAGGCAGCTAGGCTGCCCTGCTGCTGTCCAGAACTTCACTTCCTGAGAAGTATTTCTGTGGACATGATTGCTCTATGACATCCTGAAAGACCACAGGGTAAAACCAAAACCTTTCCATCTCAAGAGGAGTGACAGTTTAACCCTTCCTCTGCTACTCCTATCTCCTGCTGTGCTACACATCAGCTAATTTCATCCTCTGAGGACTTCCAATTGATGCTCAGAGATGGCAAACTCGGACTTACTGTTGGTTTCAGCAGCATATTCACTGCAGGCAAATTTCAGACTAGGGAATCCCCCCTACTCCCAGTCCGAGTCAGATTTGAAGATGAACTGCTAGTCATCCTGTGAAATAGGGTGTCTGCTGTGGGGAAACACTAAGAAATGTAGCAAGTCTTATTCAAATCTGGAGGCTGGCATAAATATAACCCTTTGGTGTATAAATGGTACCTGTCAGATTGCTCTGAAAATTGTCTTCAGGATTTCACACACCTATTTAAAAGAGGGAGATTTATACAGGCATACTTCTTATTAAATGGAAACTTGCTACTGTGGGACAAGACACAAAGCAGTAAGAGACAGCAAATTATCTCTCCTTGCTCATCAAGACTTTGCTTTTCAGGGATTTGCATTTTTTTTCACTGAATGCACCAATATTTTGTTCAAATATATAAACAGATTTTTTTTCCACAGACAAAGAGTAATACTAACTTCCTTAGTGTCATGACAGATTATGCTTTAAGACTCATTAATTATCCTGACAGTAATATAATGGTGCATTGGAAGGTAAAATCAAAGGGCTATCAAAGCATATTTCTGTTTACTGTACATTTTTGGATTTTAGGGTAGTATTTGAAGTGAGATTTGATGGGAATAAGCTAGTCCCTGAAGGCTATCTAAGATTTCCAAGTATTTTTCAAAGTATGATTTAAAATCTTTGTGACAGGGAAGGAAATTAAATCTTGAAATCAGAGAACAAAGGGTAACAAATACTCTGGAAAGGAGATATGATAAAATAAAATGCAGTTGAAAAGAAAAGAGAAAATTTGGAAATGGAGTGACTAAAACAAAATGTTCTGAAATGAAATGAGGTGCAGTGAAAAGGACTGAAAGTTGCCAAAATTCTTCATACTGAAATCCCAAAATCAGGGAAGAAAGGTAGACAAAGAGACAGAAGAAGAAATTGAAGAAATGACATGCTAAAAAAGGGAGATAATTCTGAAATGAAGTGAAAACAATAAAAGCAAATGGGATGACATGAAGTGCAGGGGAAAGGACTGAAGCTTGACCAGTTGATCCTCATTGAAATCACAAGATTTCATTTCCTTTTCTGAAAGAAGTAAAACATTTAGTCTCAAATACTCAAAAAAATCATCTAATCCTCACCTATCTCTAGAAAGCCAATCTGACTTCACATGAGTGGCAAATGATCATATTTTTGAAAATCAAGTCTTACCTAATAAAGCTGGGCACGCATAAAGCCATTCATAATCAGGATGCATCCTACTGGATGATAAGGAGAAACGGAAATGTAAGGCATCATACAGAAATTCAGCATGTATACTTTGGATTGTAGAAAGACTAGGAAATTCCAGTCGGCCTTGCTGAATACAGTATTAAATTTGTATTTTCGGAATAGGCTGGGGCAGTCAGATATCCAGTTTCACTTAGACAAATACATGGTTAAATGTGAAATAATGTTTCATAAGAAAAAGGTATCTTAAAGCACTGATTCAAATGTATGACTGCCTAACATCATTAAACACTTCAGTAAGCTAATGCTTTAAATTTTTAAAATTAACATCAATGTTTCTATCCCCTCTCATGTCTCCCTTTTATAGGCCATGTGTTTTCAGCCTGCCATGTAAAGCAGTTACTTCATTATCTGTGAATAAGGCTGGAGAAAGAACCCCAATATTTATCACATAAGAACTGAAAACAATTATTTCAACTTTCTTATGTGTGCACGAGACTTGCAGCTGGGTTTTAACGCAGTGACAGCAGTATTTACACGTCTGTGTCGTGTTGTAGGTATTACTTTGACACAGTGATGTAGGTATTCCCAGAGATGGAGAAGTGGCAGAGAACTGTGCCAGGACAGAGGGAGAGTCCCGTGATTCTGAGACAGCTGAAGGCCCTTCAGTTTTGTAAGGAGGAAGGTGGCAAAAAGGGGGACATTCTTTGTAGGGTAGTGCTGCGGGTGGAAGGCCTCCTGGATCATGCATAGGAAGCAGTCATGACACAATGTGGAAAAGAACTGTGTTTCTTTTAGGTTAGACCAAAAGTAATTGCTGTATGTTGATCCATTTCATTATGCATCGCTTCTTCTAAACACACCTACAAACAACCTGTGCTACTGTTCTGAAGGGTATGTCTGTGCTGCTGACAGCTTCTCAGAAACCGGGCAAATTATTTGCTGCATTCTGTTTGGTGTAGTACTGGGGGCATTTCTGTGTTGCACTTTGGTCCTTGTGGGTGTGAAACCACCCAGTTATTTAATCTCAATCAGAAGAATCCACCAGCACCTGCTGCTTTTGTGCCTCCTTTAATTTGCTTGCCAGTGCTCTGATGCATCAGCAAGACATCCACAGCGGCCTCCAGTGTACTGTGTGACAGTATAGAGCAAAACAAAGGAGAAATTGGAAGAAAATAGTTTAAAAAAGGGCAAATCAAAATAGAGGAGTCAGCAAAATGATTTTTTTAAGAAAAAAAAATCTTACAAAACTTAATTCATTGATGAAAACATATGCTTGCTAGTGGCATGAACATGCAAAAATACAACTGTGAAATTTTGTTGAAAAAACAGAGCTATGTAACAACATAGGAAATATTAACCTGCTAACTACTAACCAGTGAAAATCAGTTTAAAACAGGTTGTAGAAAGACTTGCTTTCATGACTGAACAGCAGGATTTCTAGGGGACTTCAGAGAGAGATGAATACTGAATATGAGAAGGCTTAGTAAGTTTCAGAAAAGGCAAGGATCTGGTGTTGAACAAAAGTGAAGACTAAGCAGCAACTGCCAGGGTTACAGCGTAGGGAAGGAAAGGCGGTTTTCAGTGAGGGCATTCCGGAGAAGAGTTTGCCAGTTGTACACAACATTAAACTACTCTGGGGGCTGGGTGAAACACAATCGGATATAGTGGGAGTGCGACGTTATGATCTGATGGCTTTGTGATAGGGGTCATGTAAAGACAGAGAATTATGTCCCGAAGTATTAAAAAAAAAATTTAAAAAAAAAATTGACTCGTCGCTCCGGACCAGCCTGACCCTGCCGTGCCGCTCCTGGCAGCCACCCCGGGCCGCCGTCCCGCCCTTCTTCCGCGGGGGCGGGCAGATCCGCGCCGGGGGCGGCATGGCGGAGGCCGGCGGGCAGCGGAGCGCGGCCCTGGAGCTGTGGGGGCAC
>WBNO01015336.1:58027-86987 GCA_013400575.1 Peucedramus taeniatus | reverse complement strand
TAAATGCTGTGAACATTTCGCATTTGCTTCTGTGCAGAACATCCTCACTGCATTCTTATCCCTGACACTCAGGGCCATACAAGACCAGTGCAAATCCAAACATGATCAATCCAAACCTTCTCTGAGGGCAGCAGTAGAGTGCAATGTAAGTGCTCATCAAATAACAGTATTCACACTCACACCCACTGAAAATCCCAGTCAGTCCTGACGGGGATGCAGGCAAATCTCCCAAAAGATATAAGCCAGGCAGCAGCTTTGTAAAAGCTGAGGGAGAAAGCAAGAAATCAAAGCACAAAACAAGAGAGAAAGTATAAAATAAAACAAGTAAAGGCAGACCTTCAGAGCAAAAGAGGTACTGGAGAAGTCAAAATTCTAAAGTAGGAGAACCTTTCAAGAAGCAGAATCATAGCATGGGAAGAAGGGTACTAGGCAGTAGTCCTAAACTTGACACCAGGTAACTCACTGAATATTTGGGTAGTGCTTCAAGTGTCTACAAGAAAGACCAACAATAATGCTTTTGAGTTGTGGCTTTTAAAATATAAAAAGTGTTGAGATATTTTCCCTGTTATAGCTGACAGACAAACAGATCAAGTTTCAAACTGGAGAGAAATTTAGACAGTATGGTCTTGAAACACCCTGAAATAAGACAAAGCTGAATGCCTTCTTGAATTTCCTTCCAGACAATTAAGTTAAAAAAAAAAAAAGTAGTAAATATAACAGTAGGAAATGACTGCTCCTGATAGCTCCCAACCCTCTTCTTTCTCAGTTTAGATGAGAAGAAGCTGACTTCTTTCATTGCACTTTCTCCTTCGTTTGAATAGTAGGGAAATCTACACCAATAGCATCTTGAAACTATTCCAGTGAAGTCCAAAGACGTCTTTGAACTTTGTTATGATAGGAATCATTTGGAGGAAGGGGCTCCACACTGCTCTACCATTGCTCAAGAGTTTAAAAGAAGTCCTTTCCAGCACAGAGCTGTTTGCTAAGTGTTTGTGATAAAGCTTAGCATTTACACCATTGGCAAAAGCTACTTTAGACAAATGGTCCCCGGTTGGTCAGTGATGATGGCTGTGCTTATTCACTGCATGAGACAAGTCACCTGGCACTTCCCAACCACCAGCTTGGGAAGAGCTATGCTTGCAGCAGGGAACTCATCCAGGCAACTGCCAACACTTCTTTGTACTTCAGACTGGTTTTTTCACAATCTTATGAGTGATGTCCTTTGTCAGCTGTGGCAACAGAGGAGGACCCTCTGTGCATGCCATGTCAGGAGAACTTCCTAATGAGCCTGCCATCACACAGAAGTGCTAATTCTCTTCCAGCAAAGGAGTTCCTTGCTCCCCTGAAACATCCCTAATATGCACACAATCTTTAGCAAGATCTGCCACCCAGAGTCTATGTCTTTCTCTGGGAAAAGCAGCAGCAACTCCTGGGGCAGCCATCCCAAGCTGCTTCATTGCCAGAGGAGCATCAAATACATCCTAAGAGAGTATCAGGGAACTCTGTATTCATGACACATCTTGGTAACTTTCAGCACATGCCAGGAGCTAGCGGGGTTTTGTAAGAAAATGAAGGTCTGTTCTGTGAACATGGGTAACAAGAGGGACTAAAAGGCTAGAACACTGAGCTTCCTCAACACAGATGATGTGAGAATTAGTTCAAGACAATTCTTGGCTCTGTCTTTGAGGAAGAATCTGGACAAAGAAAAAATGCAATGGTATCCAGTGCTTTCAGCAGTGACCCGCAGACACCTGATCTTCAGCAGATGACTGAGAATGGCAAACATCCAGCAACAGGTCTTGAAGCAAAGCTCAACAGGATGTGGATGGTGTAAAAGGAGTCACATGTGGAGACACCAGACCAGTACCTGATCATTCAGCATGTAGGTGCTAAACCAAGATGCTAAAAAGCACTGTCAACTACGGAAACACATAACAAAACATTTTATGCACAGCAGAGAGCAAAGAAGGTGCTGCACTGCAAATATTACTCACCACGCCTTGTGCTGAGCCACAACTGTGGCTCCCTGACCATGAAAAAAAAAGGAAGATGTTAATTGCTGAGGAAGATGTCAAAAGCTGTCAAGTTTACAGGTATGCAACAGATCTGCCACAGGAGGAAAGGGGAGCATCCCCACCACTCGCCTGGGTATCAGCAGCCCTTCCATTGGATGATGGGGTGCTAAGCCCAAGGGGCAGAAATTCTCATAGGCCACAGGAAAGGGAACCTGTGTCAGAAATGAGATTTTCAGGGTGTTGCTATACTATACCTCTGTGACACACAGGCTAAGGACTATAAAAACGCATTCTGACTTTCCAAACAAGGTGAGTTTTATTCACTTTGATTTTTTCCCCTTCATATCACAATAAAGCACTGGAAATGGTCCAAATTAAGTCAGTGAATACTTCTCCATCCCTATGTATCTGCTTCTGACCACAAGCTAATGGCTGCATTCTCTCAATTTAAAGCACCAGACAAACTTTTCCATTAAAGCAATGCAAAAAAGCCATTCTTACTTTAAAAAACCTCAACTATGCGTAATATGAACTAACACACTTATCATGTAGCGTAAGTCCTGAAACAGAAAACCTTTTCTTCTATCTCTTAAAATATTGAAGGAAGAGACTAGGAGGTGTAGCTAAAACCTTGGGTTCTTTGCGCTCCATGTTCAATTTTTATTAAGAGGTGATTTAAAAATGAAAGAAGATGAAAGTTAAGTCTGACATATTAAAAGAACACTGTTGAAGAGAGAAACTTAGTTAACATCAGACAAGTCAAACCGAAGACTCCATTTTAAAGGTTTGTGATTAACTTCTCTTAGCTATAATAATCAACTTTATCTTCATTTAAACCTTTGGGACACTAGTGAAATACCTAACAATAGAACTGAATCAAAGTTCACAGTGAGTCCTGCAGCAAAATTAAGCTCATCCAGACTCTTTATTTTGGTTACTTCTTATGTTGCAGGTATTACAAACTCCATAATTTTCAAGTGGGTGCTATACTACATTTTTGACCACTAGCAAGCAAAAGCATAAAAAGAAAAAACACTCACTGAAAAAAAACCCAATCCACAAAAGCAACCTAACACCTGCTCTCTGCCTTTGACAGGTCACTGGAGTGTGTCTGGGTTGTGTAGACCTCGGGTCACGCAGTTCACGCAGTAGCAGGACTTCTGCTACAGCTTCTGCACACAGAACACAGGGGTCTTGCTCATGATCAGCTCTCCTCTCCAAAACCAAACCTGAGCTCAGAGCAGAAAGTTCAAGAGCAATCTGGTAGGTTGAGAAAAAAACAGTTGTAGATATTTAACTTTCAACAGGCTGTTTTTTGCCTACCTTTTATTTCCTTTCCTATTCCATTCAAGCACCAAAAAAAAGATTTTACAGGTAACAATCAAAATATAAATTAAAAAATACTTCAGTGTACCTCAGGCTTAAAAATAATTCTTGTTCCTAAAAAGCTGTTAAACAAACATTCACTCTAGATGGCAGCAGAACATTACCCTGCCTAGACACATGGTATTGTTATGCACAGAAACCTTAAAAAGGACAGATGCTTAATCCAGGAGACAAATAAAAGTATCTGTACACATGATATAAGAAGTGTTTCCAGCAATGATAACACCAATACCACAAATTTTCTGATTTTAGGTTTTCACTTTCTTTGTTTCAAGAATAGTGCACAAATTGCCCTGCACCAGTAAACAGAAGTTTCTGCATTTTGCACAGCATCCATTAAAAGATTTCTAACCTTTCCCAGAAATAGCAAGAAGTTATAGTAATGCCACAAAAGCCAATAAAAATTAGCAATAATATATTTAATTGAATTATGACTGTAGGTTAAATACACTCATCAATTAGTTGCAGTCAACTTTGAAATTTTTACCTGATTCTGTTTGCAAATTTTCTGATATCCGAAAACAATGCAATTTGCTGAAGTTGCGAGAAAACAACTGAACACAGCTTGGAGGAAGAATCATATTCCTTAATCTTCCAAAGGTACATTCTGGTGGGACAATTACACAGCAAGCAGCATGAGCCTATAAACAACAGCATCAGTTAAGAACTCGTGGTACACATTGAAAGTAAATTTATTTATAACAAACTATGACTGAAATTGTATAATTCAGGTTAGGAATTACAAAGACATTTTGTAAATCACCTTCACTAAATGAATGGCCCATCTGCCACCCTAGATTTTTATTTGTTTAATTCAGGTTTTGTGTTACCAATAATGGGGAGTCTTAATATGTCAAGAAACTTTCAAGGAACACAAACCTGTTCAATTAAAAATGAAAGGTTTTCATACAGCTACATGGAGAAGTTTAAAGTTTTGGTCTCAAACTCTGATCTTCCACTCTATTTGGATATTTACTGGGGGAAATGGAAAAGGAGCACAGGTTATATTGAATAGCTTGAAAAGAGCAGTATCCTCTGACACAGCTGTACCCACTTGCAGATTCTGAGGTAAGACTGTTTTCAATTTTATTCCAAAAGGTGACTGGATAATTTCTGCCTTTACACTGTTGCAAATCTTCTGCCATTATTAAATACACATACCTTCACATGTATGGCCACACAGCAGGTCACATTTCTTAGACTGTTCTCAAATATAGTCCCTCCCACTTCAGAAATTATGTCTCAGATTAAAATACAAACCCCACAATATTAAAAAAAATAAAATAATTGAAATCATACCTGAAAGACTGAATAACCTCTAGAGTTTTATTTTAAATCATTACTATATGGAATACCTCATCTAGCTTTCAGTAGCAAATTAATGATTTCTTACATATACTTTCAGTTACCACCTCATCTGGTGCTACTTTCACTTACACCATATTTTAATATGAGGTGGCATTAAGTGGATGGACTAACTGTTATCTGCACCACACACTGTTTATCAGTGTGTGAAAAGCTGTGGTTTCCATAATTATTATAGAAGGGTACCATCAGCTTGCACGGGAAATAAACATGTGTCATGTGAATGGAAAAACACAGAAACTGATATTGATCACTCAAAAAAAACCCCCAACCACACAGGCCAAGACCTATTCTACACTAAAGTAAGAGTGAACATATTAGAATGGTAAGTCTTTAACCTTGCAGAATTCATCATTTGAAAGAAATTCTGATTTAACACAGAAAGTGACTGCAGGCTTCTAACCACAGATCTATAATGATTAGGCCCTGTTAAATTCCATTGGATTTACACAAAGCTTCACTTTGACTTTGAGAGTTGTTCATCAAAATGACCACGAACACGATTTAAAAAGTCAGATTTCCCATCTAACACATAAAACTATATATATATTTAAATAAATAACTGTATAGATTAGGTGTATTTACGAAGTGTATACAAAACATATTTATACAGTGTGCAAATAAATTATGTTTATATCAAGTGTTCAAATAAGCACATGCCCATATATATGTGATTCCCACAAATAAATGTAGCAGCACAACATACCAGGATGCCACACCATTCACATCTCATGCCAGAGAGCACCTCAGAAGACCCACAGGTTTTTTTGCAAAATTCGCAACGAGCACTTGAAGAAAGGTTTCCCTCCCTCCAGTGGTGGTGGTAAGTATCCTGAGGGAACACATCACAATTTAGCATTACATGAATCAGATAAACATGCATTTTCAATACAACTTTAAAATCAGTAATTCAAATAGCTCTGAGGAAATAGCTACAGAGACTAGGGCACTAAGTTTTTCTCAAGATAAATACAAATCTTTAGCAATCTTACATTTCACTAAAAAAAGAAGTTTTATCAAGCTATCAAAAAATTTATCACAGTGTTCTTCCTTCACAGTCCACTAAAAAAAATTCTTTTTAAAAACATCCTAAATGTCAGTATTCTGTGTCTACTGTGCTGCAAGAAGATAAGAAAATAGGCAGTTTTGCCTCAGTCAGTCTGCAGGAAGAATGAGGATAAGAGAACTAGGGATGCAATGCAGCCAACATGTCAATATACAGGAAAAAAAAAGTTCCACTTCTTTACAAAGAAACTTTTATATAAGATACTTGATTTTTTAAAAATTTGGATGTTAAACACATTCCACAGATTTTTAAGCAAGAGTTCAAAAGCACTGCGAATATATCAGCATTTAAGTTCATCTCACTCTTTGTACTCTTTGTAGTATATTCTGAAGTCACATATGTCCTTCACCTGCCAATAAGCAACTAAAGTGCTTCGATAACTGGCAGCATGTGAAACTAAAGACCAAGACTGCTCCCTCTCTAGTCCCCAAAATGCACAACCACCTTCCCCTGCAGAGGCATCTGCACTTACATGGTCCAGGTGCCCATCCTGGTGACACTGCCGGCAGTCACTGCAAGCAAACAGGATACAGTCTGTGTGCACATGTAGCTCACAAACTAAAAGCACAAAAACAAGAAAACTTCTTTAGGCTGCAAACACCAGTTTTTTTCTACATCTCCTTCTGCCCTCCCTTCAATACTCCTCCACTACCCTTTTCATCACACCATACTTTCTTCTCTCCTTCATGTTCTTTACATTCAGTAAAGGTAGACAATAAAGAAGTTTACCAGCATTGTTTTGTGTGTTCCTCCACTTCCTGTGTTAAAAAGATGCAGCAAATAGAAAGGAAAGGCTGAGCTAATTTTGCTCATAAGCAGCACTTGTCACATTTCCTCCAGTTACAGCAAGTTAAATGTATACAACTGCTCAGCTTTGTCTCATAGTTTCACAGGAACTGCTGCCTACTCCAACATACCTGTGCCTGAAGGCTACTTTGATTCAATCACCATATATAAGGTAAATCACTATTTCATTATAAAAAAAAAGGGAAATATTTTTTTCAGAGCACTCTCCGAACTAAGGTTAACATTGCCTTCCAAAATATTGCAGGTACTGTACAATAGGTAGAAGTTGTTTCAGTAACCCTGGTAAATGTTTAGGCAAGTTTTGGTTTTAAAATACCTTCATTATTTAAAAGCTGACTTGAAATACCAGACGTGAAAGAAAAGAATCTGCAGTTATGCTACAAAGGAAAAAAAACCAAAACAATAACTAATAATCTTAATACCTAGCTTCATCATTTCAAGAGTTAGGAGAGTTCTCTGGGCCTAGAGACAGTCATGGATAAAAAAGATCCTCCTGTAGCTGCTTTGTTAATACTTGTATTGCTCTGGGAAGACATCTAACTTTTCATCAAGTAAACGAAAGCAAGAGACAAGCATCAAATTTTTCCAATACTTTTACAGTTCCAGTCAAAAAAGTTATTTCTCCAAGCATATCACAAAAATATGAGAACTGTAACCTGAAGGCTGGAAGGTAGCAACTGCACATCAGCACATTATCTGAAAGTATCTTGAAAACAATGTTATTAATTTATATAGAGAATAATACTCAAATTGAAATCTCTTCGGACTGTTCCAGAGCAGAATTAACACTGTGTTACTCTACCCCAGAGAAGACACAATCTCCCATCACACTGAAGCAAAGACTCATGACTAAGTCAACCACAAACATACAGAGCTCCCCATGCTCAGTGTCTTCACAGCACCCAAGAATTTCTCTCTGAGCTGTGGCACAGTCCCTCCTCCACTCATACTTCTCCCTGTTCATAGATGAACCAGGAATATCTTCCATTTTTGCCAGTTCAACTAACCAGGCAAACTAGATGCTTTGAGTCATACTCTTGCCAATGTTCAAAGTGTCCACAGAAGATGTTGTAGATTCAAGGAATTTACAAAAGCATTGGGGGTTTTATTGTTAATTCTGCCAATACAGGCATGCACTGCCCTTTGCTATACTTTGTAAGAACAGAAAGGGGGTTTTACCCTTGGTTTAATTCACAGCTGCTGCTTCTAGCACCAACCCTAGCCCAGAATTGATAAGAAATATGTTCACATAAATGGCAGGAGTGTCCTAGGGAGTTAATCCCTCAAGCTGACTATCCTGGTGTAGGAAAGAGGATGTTTTTGAATGTGAAGATCAAATTAGAGGTCCTACAAAAAGAAATTCCATCTTTATCAGCCATTCCATAATCTGCATAATTCTTTAACTCATAACAGAATGACAATCTTCTGTTCAAGCTAGTTATTAAATTTTTTTATGATTGCCAAAAAACCCAACCTGATTAATTTCAGATACATAAACTTGAGAGAAGAGCCTTTAAAATGTTAACTGCCTCCTCCAGTAAATGTGCCGCTCCCGCTCAATACCTATTAAGGAACTTTTGTAAAGAATTCAGCACCAAAAAAAGTTTGGGTTACTCCAAGTTTTTTTTTTAACTTTCCATCCCTTCTTCCTGGAAATAAAAGGAAGAGCAACTCTGACCACCATGAGTCCGGGTTCAACTGACACCAGTGAAATCTGGTAGCAAAAACAGCTATCCAAAGCAATCAGTAACTGTCAGCAGAATTTGGGAGTCAATCTATTGTCATTTTTACCAATGATATGTATGTATTTATTTCACCATGGATTAATATACATGCATGCTAATTTCTGAGAACAGGTCCCCTACTGTGCACCCAAGAAGACTTATGTGGGTGAAACCTTTTACTTCCTTCCAAGAAATTTTATTCTATTTTAATATATAAACAGTGCAAATCAAGTGATTAAAATTATTTTACAAGTACATTTAATGATGTCAATCACTTGTTTAGAAAAGGTAACTCCATCTTAACCTCATTTTTATCTTAATTATGGTAGAGTCCAGGAAAAGTTCTTAATTTTAGTAACAGACATGAACATCATAAACAAGACTAGATTTGCAGTATTAAGCTAAGTCATTAGAGACAAAAAAAAAAAAGGAAGAAAGTTCAATATCTCCATCTTAATTTAAAAGTTCAATAGCTTAAAACACTAGAATTCTAAAACAAATTCCACAAGCATTTTTGAAGAATAAAGGAAGAATCTTGTGCATTTTATGAACTTCAGCCACCCTTTTTAAGATACATTTAAAAAAATTAGTAGAGAAACAAATTGTAGACTTACTGGTATTCAGAAAAAGGGCACCAAACAAGTCACACCACACAAAATTGTAAAACTGTAAAATCCATGTGAGGAAAACAATTCACAACCTTCAATGAACCATAAAAAAATTCTCTGCATCTGTAATACCTAACTACAACATGTGATTTCATGTGCTTCACATTTACAAATACTTAAATAGAAACATCTGAAAAAAATATTCCTTTGCACTTGTGTGCTGGATTTGGCTGGGGTAGAGTTAACTTTCTTCACAGTGGCTAGAACGCGACTGTGTTTTGGGTTTGTGCTGCACACAGGGTTGATAAAATAGAGATGTTTTAGTTATTCTTGAGCAGGGCTTACACAGAGACAAGGCCTTTTCTGCTTTTTGTACTGTCACACTAGGGAGGAAGTTGGGGGAGGTTGAGAGGAGACACAGCCAGGACAGGTGACCCAAGCTAGCCAAAAAGATATTCCAGACCATCTGACATCCTCCTCAGTATTTCAAGCTGGGCACAAGAGGGAGGAAGGAGGGGACATTTGGAGTGATGGCATTTGTCCTTCCAAGTCACTGTGAGGCGTGAGGGACCTCTGCTGTCCTGGAGATGCAAAACACCTGCCTGCCCATGAAAAGCTGGGAATGACTTCCTCATTTTTCTCTGCTTGTGCGTGTGGGTTTTGCTTTCCATATTATACTGTCTTCCAATTCTCTCCCTGATCCCACTGGTGGGGCAGGCAGTGAGTGGCTGTGTGTGGTGCTTAGCAGCTGGCTGAGGTTAAACCACAACAAATGGATACAATGAGAATGCAGTAAAATTAAGAGAGTAAGAATATGAAAGCAAAATTTAGAAAGCTTTAACTAAATTGGATAACTAAACTAATGCTATTTGCAATAGTTAAGAGAGTATAACTAGTGACAACTATTTTCTTTTCAAATTTCTATGTTTATCTAATGGCACACAGGTTCTGAGTCTTACTAAGACAGATCACTTGAAAATTCTCTGTGCTATCTGTAGCTCACAGGACATCCTACCAAACTGTCCCGGTCACATGGTGACTATACTAAGTGACATATTCTCACTAGTCAGAAGAACAGTTTGGTTCCATTATGTAACTCAACAGACAAAAGCAGAAACAGAAATACTGTGCCGTTCTAAATCTAAATGCTGTGATCAAAGAGGATTGTTTCCCCTACACATACACATAGAAAAATCATATTAAAGAAGACATTATCTTTAGCAAAACAGCAATTTTGGAAGCAACTCAATTCCCTGAAGAATTGGTTCTTCATTCATTAGACTTTTTTTAAAACAGCTCAGAGGTAATATTCCTATAAAACAGTAAATTCTATTTAACCTCACAATTCAAATGAACAACTAATAGACATTTAAGACAAGGGAGAACTGAAGAGCTGTCCAACATCAAAATCAATCATGTACTCATGCCCACATGTATTTAAAATAAAAAAACCTGGTATTTGGGTGATTTCTTTAATTACTGTTTTTTTAGAGAATCCATATCAGAACACTCAGAGCAGTACTATTTTGACAAATAATATTTTCAAATATCTTTCCATTGAAGGTACCCCATCCTCATTACAAGTAACAGATATCTGAGACTAGAAACACAGGAAATTCTACATTCTTTTCTAGAAATACGAATACCTGATGATTCTCTGTATCAAAAGTTTCCACGGGAAACAGAAATAAATTACCGCAACAGGACAAGTCTTTGTTTCGCCACAGTAGCTCCTCATTCTTTGCCCATCTCAAGCAGGGATTCATTGCACACCACCAGAGACTTGCTCAAAGTAAATTGGAGGAAACATGACAAGAGTGTACAGGTTTGACAAAATTTGCAGTTTATGGAAGGTGGTTGATTTATTATTCCTTACTTTGAAGCACACCTTCTCATGACCAATGAACAAATAATAAACAAACCAAAAATTTCTCAAGCACTTGAGGTATGCAGTGTAAGGGAACTGAAGGTTGCTGGGGGGCACTCAGATGGCCATACAAGTAGGGTTTAAGTTACCTTCACATCGAAAGGCAGGTGACTCTAGGGACTTCCTGCACACAGCGCAAAACTTTCTTTTGTAATGTCCTGGAGGCCCAAAACAGTGTGCAACTGGAATCTGCCAGCAAAGAATGCATAAGACATCATCAATTTCAACTTCCAAAGTGTCAGTTAAAATTCATAGTAGCTGCTTTATCTTGCAACAACAGGGCAGTATATACAATGTAAACTTAACTAAGCACAAGAATAAATAGATGAATCACCCTTTAAAAAATAATCATACTTAGTATGATTAAATATATGTTAAATACTTAAATGTAACATTTAAAAATTCTTGGGAATTAATATGTATTTTATATATTTTTAAGTGCTGATTAGCTTCTTGGTGATTCACAACAACATGAATCCAAAGGCTTCCTCTGGATTACCTACCTGTAATGGCAGTTGTTCTAAGCATTCTTAATTGAATCAAGGACAAGTAAAGAGTAATTATTGCACAGCTGAACAAAATATCCTAAAGACAACTTTTAACATCTCAGTGCTGCCACAATTCAGTGCTCTCCACACACCTTTCACTTCCCCTCTGAATACGGCCTGGCCACTGGCTGATCAGGGCAAAGGGATTGGTTGGTCTCCCCCTGCCTTATCCAAAGCTTCAAAGCCTGAATGGTATCCAGCTCCTGAAGTAAATCCAGACTGAGGTTCCTCTTGACTGTAGGTTGAAAATGATAGACTACATTTTTCTCTTGCAAGAGCTGTCCATACCAACGGTTTTGGCAAATGTGTTTCTTATTATTCACTTACCTTGGTTTTTTTCTTGCTTAATTGATTTTATTAATTATTAATTCTTGATTAATAATTAAGATGGGAAGTGAGAGTACCAAAGGAACAACAAGTGAAGCAAAGTAAAGAGTCTACTCTGGAGACTGCCTTTCCTACAAAATGCACAGCTCTGCTAAAGTGACATTCACATTAGAAGGAAAGAATGCAACTGCATGTTTAAAGTCCTGGAACCCAAATGAGTTCCACAAAAGTTTGCAGTGATTTAGGTATTTAGTGTTATGCATTTTACATGCCGTTCTTGCTATAATGAAGTTTTACACGTCAAGTTTATGTTGTGGTTGTACTTCTGGTAAAAGCCAGCAAATTATTATTTAGGTTTCAAATTAAATTAATCACAGTAAACATTGGGAAATAATGACTTCAGATACATATAGTCACAGATAGCAGCTTTTCCTCTCAGATATACTGGTAAAAAATCCTTCAAGGTTATTCATCAGGATTTGAATTTTTCTCCTTGTATATCCCAAGACTGCAAAGCATGTGTTTCCTCCAGTGCTCCTCAGAATTAAGCTTTGGGAGATAAAAGAGGACAAAGAGAGGTATGAAATATGCTTGTGTTACCAAACATGAACAGGATAGTGCACAGCAGTTGACAGAGTCACCAGCTCACTGTCCCAGCAGACTGTGAGGAATCCTTGGTCCCTGACTGACCAGGAAACTGTCCATTCAAATCCCACGCTCCCCACCAAGCTGGGCTGACAGCCAGCCTACAAAAAAGACTCCATATCAGTATCTCCAATATGATATATAACAGCATTGCCTCCGAAAGCTTCAAGTTTTAACTTGATGTACAAGCTGGGGATTTGAAAATACAGCCAAATCATTCTTTTTGGGCCCATATCCTACTCCTACCAGCCCAAACTGAAATTTCATTCTCTGCAGCCCTCCATCTCTGACATAAAGTTCATAGCTGCCTTACATTATTTTTTTTTTTTAAATCAGAATACTCTAGCCATATAATGTATGTTTACAAAAGGAATATATATCCTTCAGAGGGTAAATTATCCTGGAAAGCCTAAGAAGCTTTAATAAAACTATCCCAGACTAAGTTTAAGACTCATAATCCCTGCCCACCCTGCTATTTCTTCATGAGAAGGAAGAAAAACCTCTCTGTACAGTAACATGCAAGTTACCTGGGCTCAGTTATTGTGGAGGTAAAGTGCCAGAGCTACAGCTCACTCTAGCTGCTCCAAAAAACCAGTTTGCTGAGAGAAGGCCACTTGTACAAAATTCATCCTGCACAATGAATTCATGTGCAGAAAGTTGGTAAGAAATGGCTATGTGAGCACAACCTGACCCAGACACTGCAACTGCAAGGAGTAGTGAAAAGCACTGGTGGGATTTCTTCAGGCAAGCTTTTTTGCACATCCCAACCTGTCTTCCGTTTTCAAGTGTCATGTTTAAGTGCCCTCCCCCTGCCACAGCCTCAAGCACCATGCAGCCACCTAAGGGAGAAGAATTTCCCCTGAAATCACACACAGGGGAGATCTCCTGTAGCTCTGAAATGGTGAACAAACTTCTCTCGACAGCCAGTATGAGCATCCAACCCCCTCAACGAGCCAGGTATGAAACACAGGGGAGTGAAACACACTCTTCTTGTGGCCATGAGTCTGGCTATTTTATCTTAAGCCTATCTTAGAAATGCAGGCTGCTCATTATTGTCACAGAGAGGTTCTGCTGAAAAAAAGAACATGTGAAAAACAGTATTTCTTTAGGGAAAAATTGTGAGAAAGGACTTTGAGAGAAGGCAAACTTATTCAGGGTCTGACTGTACTTATCTAGAAAACCCAAGGGAAGGAGACCAAGTCTAAATTCTTCAGCTGTTCAGACCACTATTGTCTCAAGTCACTGTCAAACAGAAGAGAACAACTTGCTAATTGAAATGTTAAGGGGGGTGAAGAAGGTGAAAAAACAGGAAAAAAAAGTTTCTTTAGTTTCTTTCTTACAAATCAAGCCAAAGAAACTTTGTTTATTGTGAGTGGTCTATCTAACATGCTTTGGAAGATGACAGGTATAAAAGCAATGTAGAGCCTGAGGGAAAATGGGATGGGAGCAAGATGGAAACAGATAAAAGGTAAAAGAGCAAGAACAACATAACAAACGCATCAATTACATGTTTCTCCCAACACGTTTTTGTTGCTGAACAAGTTCCAAGGACCTAATACATATATTTTTAAAAAATACTTAAAACTCAGACTAGAAAAGCCAGCGAGACACCATGAAAGAATACAGAACATTACATGTTATTGCCTAGTTTATATCCACCTCCGTAAGTGCAGCACAGAAGCATAAGGTGGCCTACAGAGAAAATGTTAATAATTTACGAGAGTTTAAAACTGCTTTTCCAATCAACCTCCTTAAATTACCTTATGAAAACCACGAAAATCGATTTCCACAGAAAAATACAGAAAATTTCTTCTAGTAATACCATTAAATGACATCTAAGTGCCCTTACAACATTGATCAGAAGCATATCAACAAAAAGTATAATGGTAACACTCCAGTATGATCTCCAGAATTACTCTGCACTCAGGGACAAGATACTCCTAGTTCCTGTTCTATTTCCTGCCATCTGTTAAGGAATGCAAGACATTAGAGAATGTAATACATATCTGTAAATGCTCCTATCAGCCTGCAATAAAATTTAATCCTATAGAAACCTAAGATTCTAACTCCTTCAGTGCAATCAGTGCAAGTGCACAGCAGTTCTGCATTAACCAAAGAGAACAGCAAGAAACTGCTTTTAAAATCCACACACTGGAGAAAAACAAAGGATAGAATTGCTTTCTTTTGATAGTGCCTTTTAAAATTGTTCCCCATCCTGAAATGTCACAGGATATCAAGCATATGACCAATGGTATATCATGAATTCAAGTACTCTTCCACTAAGGTCACTTTGTACAAAGTGGCCCAGCTACCCTCCAGACCCTCTCATTTGTGTATACAGTCAGGCCAGGCTGTCTTACTGGTCTGCAGCCTTCAGGATGCCTCAGCAGCAGGGGGGAAAATACAGCTCCAGGAAGGCTTCTTTTTCACCCAGCAGCAGCTTCTCTTCTACCAGCTCAGGCAGAAGAAAGCTTCATCTTGAATCATGAGGCAAAGACTTCCAGGTGCAAAGGGCAATGAGAGAAATACAGATACACCAAATGCCAGTGTGGCAGCTGCTGTCTTGGGCAGTCTTAAAAAGGAACTACCTACTAAAAACATTTCCTAGACCTACGTCTAGATATTATTTTGTCCATGTATCTCCTTCTCTATCACATCAGGGTGACTTGCACTTGGCATGACTTTGTAAAAAATACGAGAGAGATTAAGAAACCAGGATGGCAGGACCTAAAGTAGTGTGGGGCTGAACAATTTCCGAGAAGGAAAGGGTAGAAAGAAAGAAGGATTCTAAAACTCTCAACAACAGCCTCCAAGGGTTGAGTAAAAGGAATTTAACTTAGGATCACTAGCTTGCTGTTCAAAACCACTGCATTTTAAGGATAAGCACAAGCAGCTTGGAAGCAACCATCTTCATCAGATACCCACAAGGGCAGTCACATGGAGTCATTCTCAAAGATTGCTCTCAACATAAGGTCAACAAAATTTGCTGATAAAAATTAAAATGGTGTTTCTGAAACAAAAACATGTATAGATGTTTAAATGTAGAAGCCCTTCCCTATCTTAAGTTTCTAATGTTCACTCCAACACCATAAAGCTTTGCTCTAGGGAGGCAGATATGGTGAACACACCTCACTCCACCCCATGACTGTTCTGTCCAGGCCTAGATTATACCCTCTCTGAGAGAAGCCAACAACTTTGTGATTCAACTTTTGCCCTTATTGACATCTTTTCAATTACTTCCTTATTATTCAGTAATCAAAAATAGCACTTTGATTTGTTTGAAACCTCTTATTTAGTAGCAAAATATTTTTGAAACTTGAATACATTGTGTGCTCTGGAATGTCCTCTATTTCTTTGGCTTTTTAGGGACAATGCCTCTCAACTACTCTTCACTTGTGTCCAAACTGATGTTCTTGCTCTGAGCACTTGATTTATTGGCTGGTGTTTAAAGGCAATGTAAGTAGGTATTCCATATGGTAGTTCTGAAATGAAGTAAAAATACAAAGTTAAATGGTGTCTCAACACATAATAGGACAGGAGAGACAAAATCAAATGCTTAATTATCAAAATTTTAATTTGGGCTAATGCAAGGGAATGATGTACACATCTGTATGCTATCCCACTATATCCAGGATTATTTTTCTTCCTCCTACAGATCTCTGTGACAGGACATTGGCCTTATACACTCCAAGGTCTCAAGGACCCTTTGCAATGGATAATGCATCCCATGCTATTTCAAACCAGAATTATATGATACTTCTACTCAAAAGTAAGACTTGTGTAAAAGCTTTCCACTGCAATTAAGAGTTGCTTGGCCTAGTACTTTTTGTACTGTATAGAAAAAATTACATGCATAAGTCACTCACTCCTTGCTTTTATTGCTATAGAGGAAATCAATGTCCATGTCCTTTTATCAAGACAAAGATTAAGAATTAAAACAAACATAGGGCCATCCCATAATGCTTCTGAAACGGAAGAGTCACTGATACAGCTGTAGAGCTCATCTGGGAGTTCAGATCAAGTTTCAAGAGAGCATAATAAACTCTCCTGAGTTTACAAAGTAGGAGGAGCTAGCCCTTCCTTGCCTTAAGCTCTGAGGCTCCCCTTCAGGGAGAAAAGGCAGAAAACCTTGGTGCAGTGCCAAGATTACCACCAAGCAGTTTTAACCCTCATTTAGATTCTAAATTATGCCATGTGACTATCTCCAAGCAACTGCCTTGCTGAAGCAACACAAGCATGGGTCAAGCTGGAGAGAGACCTTCTTGAGAGAAGGTGGTCAGTGCAAGGGCCCAGGTAAAATCACAGAGTCACAGAACGGCTTGGGTTGGAAGGGAACCTTTAAAGGTCACCCAGTCCAAACTCCTGTGCAGTGAGCAGGGATACCTTCAATTAGATCAGGTTACTCAGAGCCCTGTCCAACCTGGTCTTGAAGACATCCAAGGATGGGGCATCTACCACTTCTCTCAGCAACATGTGACAGTGTTTCACCACCCTTACTGTAAAATTTCTTACCTAAATCTAGTCAGAACACATCCCCTTTTAGTTTAAAACCATTACCTCTCATCCCATTGCTATGGGCCCTCCCAGAAAGATCTACTTCCACATTGTTGTTACTGACTTAAATGAACAGGCTGCACACAGCTGAACCCAGCATCCAGAGGGAGAAACTCAGGTCAGCAGACAATTACAAGAGCAGAGACCCCTGCAAGCACCACAACCTTCCCATTCCTTACCCCAGCCCATGAATGCAGCAGCTTTCCTTATAAATGGAAGTTTTATTCTTAGCACAAAAAGATTCAGAAGCTGATAACCTAGATTAGCATTTTTCCATTCTAGACAACCTGGCTTTAAGAACAACAGCACACAACAAAGTCTCGTGAGCAGACTTCAAAACCTTCTTAAAATGGAAATGTTTAGAAACTATTAGGGCAATGCACCAACACACCAACAAGGAAAAATAAGCATAGCAAATGCTGAACATCCCTAAACCATTCTTCATGTGGTCTCATTTCAATTTAGTTTTCCAAGAACAGTTATATAGAAAATACACACACATTTCTAAGAAGCTGTAATACAGCTTCAATTCCAACCTAACAAGGGAAAACAAAACTTCACATTTCACCCCCAAAAAGGTTTGGTTTCTACTGTTATTTTGTTTTGTGTTGGTGTTCGGGTGTGGATTATTTTTTGTCCTCCTTTCCTCCCCCTTTTTTTTTTTTTAATGTGTACTGCAAAGTAGGTAAATACTTATGGAAATGTAGAAAAGAGAGAGTTTGAATTTGAAAAAGTTGCTGAGACCTTACCATTGGAACAAATCATATGCCTGCAAGCTTTCCACAAGATTTATTCACAGTGGCTTGTTTAGAAACATCACGACCTGGATCCACTCCAGAATACTAAATGCAGGTAACAGTGTTTTACAATAGAGAAAAAAATTCATAGGTCAGCCTTAAGAATGATCTGAGGCTGGACGCAGTTGTGGCACGCTTGTTACTCTGTGGGCCTTTACTTGACCCTGGGAAAGAAACCCTACTGTCAGGAATAAAAGTTTCCACCAAACATCTGCTGAAAAATTATTCTCTAATGGGTTGACTTAGTATCAAATGACACACAGTCTGATGAGCTTTAACAATTGCCATCTTCTCTAGATGAAATCCAGGCCATTAAAAAAATGGTCTCATTTCTGGAATACAATGAATATTGACATAGCTGAAAACTATCAGAAAAAAAAATCCCACCAGTGTTCCCTCCTACGTCAGACCTTTTAATAAATAAATAATCTGAAAGGAGAGAGTAAGAAAATAAACTTTCCACAAATTGTATAAATGGCTGTCATTTGTTTTTCGCTCTGTTATATTTTTTACGCAAATGCCAAGTCTGGTATTTGCTTTGACAGAGCCTGCATGCAAAACGACGTCTCCCATATGGCAGCCTTCACTTGTACAGCTGATCAGGATTAATGCAACTTGGATGACCACGTCAATGAGGACATGACTGTCCAGAACGAACAGTACAGTCCAGAGTTTTCAAAATAAAATCATTACAGCTCAAGACAGAGAACACAGAAGACTCTTTGAGCTAAACACAGCAACGCAGAACTGCAAACAATTTCAAAGACTGACAACACCACCAAATAACCATCCTCGCTGTGGAGTACAATTTGTGTTTATTGTTTACAGATAAATCACGAGATAAAAATTTTGGGGCAGATAGATTACAGGGGCTGACAAGAGAGAAAAAAATTACACTGACAACTGATGCAAAGTTGTTAAGTTTAAATGGAGGATTATTAAGTTTAAATGGAGGATTTTTACCATATAAAAGCAAAGGAACAAACACTATTTTGAACAATGAATTAAATTTAGAGAAAATCCACAAAAGAAGCAGTCATAAATGTTTACAACACCCACACTCTGAATTAAATTATTGTTTTCCAATTGGATTTTTGCCATCCCCCTAAAAGGCCATTGTAGATACCTATATCATCTGATTCACTATTCCTTTCTCTACAGTGACTGACTGCTGACATACTGAAACAGCAGATGACACTAATTCTTAGTAAAAGCACTTCTCACTACCTACATGTCCCTTTACCATGGGTTCTAAGACTTACAGCAATATTTCTTGCTGGCAAATTTCTATCTGTCAGACACCTTTCTGATGCCTCTCAAGATGAAAGGTATGTAAGGGAAGAGGAAAAGCAAAAAAGAGAAGAAGCAAAGCTTCGTGTTGGCACAGCCTAGCAGCTTTATTGCCTAGACAAAGCATATTGAAGAAAAACAAATGGGTAAGTTCTCTTTATCCAATCCCTGTAACTCAAATTGCATATTGTTTTCAAACTTCCACATCTCACCCCCTACACAGGCTTCCACAACAAAAAGGAACTGGTAAAATGTTTTACGACACAAAGAAGGGAATCAGCTTCCCTTCACAGGTCTACACAATGGATTCCCATAAATGTGCTTTGAGTCAGCAAGGTCTGTAATGAACATGACTGATTTTACAGCCATGTCTCATTTGACTTTTGCCTGTGGCTGCTTAAGGTATTTGTAGTGTTTTACTACTTCTCTAGTAAATTTCTCACGTCCTTCTCCCCTTCCGTTCCTCTTCTGTCATCCCTTCCCAAGTGGATAACACACTTTGTTTTCTCTTCAGTTTAGTTTATTAGTACCTTAGTCGCATCCTATTATATTCTGTAAAGTTGATTCATGTTTCACACCCTTTGAATCAATTGCTTACACATAAAGTCTTGTGGGGGAATGTCACAAGCCATCTGAAAGCATGTACTTTATTGTGAAACTTCCAGGTAATGACACACAGTAAGAACAACCAGTAACATTTAAAGAATGCAAATAACTGGTCTTCAAAGACAGAGTATTTACAGTTGCTCACAGCAGACTTTTCAAAAGAAGTGTAGCTTTGCCTGTGAGCAGCTATAAAAGCTTCAGTGATGACTAATACAATTTTTGCATTATGATATGAAAAAAAACACTGCTATATGGCACCATGTTCATTAGCGATAAATGTGTGGTATTACCCCAAGAAGGAGAAAAGCCAGTGTCTCTTTACTCACCCTTACAAGGCTGGGAGCAATACATGAGCATGGTATCTTGACATTCTTGAGGCACTTTTCGTGAGACATGAAGTTGCAAACTGTGGAGATAAAATAAGAACCATGAGCAACTCTTCATAAGCAAGAGACTTTAAGAAACACAATCAAACAAAACCAAATATGGAGTCAAATACAATTAGGAATACATCTTTTTAAACATGTTTGCTATCCCCTAGGTTTGAGAACGTACACAACTGTCACACCCTGAGCACTGCATGAACTCCAAGCTGTTTTGCTACTAAGATGCTGGCAACGGAAAAGGAAGGACAGCTTATCCCAGAACAGTACAAGCCAATCGCAAGTCATGTCCTCCCACACTCTCTCTCTCCATGAGCATCAAAATGAGTTCTTAAATTTCAAAAAAAGTTTTACACAGTCCAAAACAGCTCTTCAATGCAGCCAAAGCAGAAGGACATGTTTGCAAGTGAATTATTCTACAAGCTAGCGCATGTGACATAAATGTGAGAAAACAAAGTATTGTTACAAACTGAGTGTAATGGACGAAGGTCGCCAATTATAGGCAGCTTTGAAAGTCAAGAGTAACTAACTGTTTCTTTTATTACAGGTTTATAATTCCATCCAAGCTCCACAAAGCATGCTTTCAAGCATGACAGTGTTTTAAAAGATCATTTCTCATGGAGGGGATATTTTCCACAGCTTCTTACCATGAATTTGCATTACATTAAGCTGTGTGAACCAAACAAGGGATTCTTTATTTCATTCCCACCACCTCTGATTAATTAGAAACTAATAAGCCATGCAGCTATGGATTTAGAGTTCTCTTTCTTTCAGAATTACTCTCCACCAGTTCAAGCGTGAAGCCTTGTGCAGATGCTCAGCTTCCGACCTGAGAAGCTTCTTGAGTAGAAGCTCAGATCTCTCCCAGTGCCAGGGCAGAAAATCACTTGCCAGAAGCAACGGTTGCTGTACACAGGGGGGTTTCCCCTCCCTGCTCTTCCTAAGCACAGTGTACTATACTACCTCCTAATTTTCACAAGTACCTGACAACACCCCAAGTGCTTCAAACTTCCCATCTGCAGTCCACTGTTGCCATTGACTGTATGCCACCAAAAGCACTCAATTTCCTCTCCTCCCTTTTCTCTAGCTCATTGACTTTTGATTGCACACTTCTTCTTCCAGGCCAACTGAAGCATTAAAATCCAGATCCACTTCTCTAAATTGCCAACCCACACAAAGTAAATTTTCCTTCTGGTAGCACAAAAAGGATGACACCTTTCCTCTTGGCAATCATCTTAATATGAGCAGTAAGCAATTTTTTTTTTCATTAATCTACAAGTTAGAAAAAGAAGCACTGCAAGTCGCTACTGTGTTCAAAGGTGTTATTCATCATCCATCATCAATGGATGATTACTGCACTGATGAAATAAAGTGGGAAGGACCAGAATAGAATCTTCTGCTGGGTGCTATGAAGTGTTACGTGCATGTCTAAGGTTTATGGCTGTTTCCAACCAAATAGGGCAGATCAGGGAAGGAAACAGTCAAAGAAAGGATGATAAAGAGGATTCTTGCAGCTGCAAATGCAGTTGCTTAACAGATTTGGAGGCAATCTCTATGGTGGGGAGGAGCACACAGCCTATCAGCGCAAAGAAGACCAAAGAAAGCAAAGTCATTATCCAGGCAGAGGAAAGATGGATCTCCTGCTCCAGAAAAAAGGCATAAGTCCACACAGAGAACCGGTGAATCCTCATTGCTGATGTGTTATCTCAACATGGACATAGTGGTAACATAATGATAACACAATTAAACTTGGTCTTTTCTTAGGTGTCAGCAGTATTTCTACTGATGCTCTTAGGAGGGTCACCTGCTTGTGGTGGAAGGTCTGTAGAAGCTACAGGAGAACAGGGACAAAGGCCACCTGCCCATTACCACCTGTAGTCTACTCATACCTTGAAGACATCTGCCTCAGCCACTTGTTCAGGTGACCTTGTCCCTGTCTCAGAGTGGTGCCCAAAGTTTATCTGACCTGGCTAGGTGACGGGAAGTGCCCTCTGAAGGCAGAAGTGTCATGACAAAGGTTCTCATGGCTCTGACCCATGAAAAGCAGACTACGAAGCTTCAAATATAAACAGGCAGATATAAAGAACTTCATTACGAAGTGAGAGCTAGCCAAGGAGGAATCAGCAGTGACTACTGAAATTCAGTGAAATGACACTGTTTTCCCTCATTTTTTCTAGTTCAGAAGCAGGCTGGCTAGAAAGGAAAGCAGAGAGCATGGTGGTGCAGCTTGATCACAGGAATTTTCTAATCTGCAAGATGCAGCAGGCAACTGAAGTCTGCAAGACCACCCTCTCTAAGTGGCTATTAGATTCAAGTACACATAAACTCAATGCACAAGTCACCTGAGCCCTACCCAAATACCTCAGGGAATTCAGACAACCAGCTGATGAAGAGATGCTCCTCCCATAGACCTTGAGAGGTGCTCTCTACTTATTTAGACAACCCAAGCCAGTAAACGGTACCACAATTTTCTCTTTGCACTGACAAACCCAGCAAAACATGGTCCTGCATAAAGACAATAACATATGGTTCAGACAAGGAAATATCTCATGACCCAGAAAAGCAACTTCAGAGAAGCAGTAAAACCAAACAGTGAATTAATGTTTCAGACAAGGAGCAAAATAGGAAGGTGTATAAAGGTTTTAATTGTCTGAATGCATACAGAAGAAGACAACACAGAAAATAATTTGTTTCCTAAAATGTCAGCCAGAAAATTGGAGCATTTGCAAATAATCAAATTAAGGAGTATCATGAGACAACCAACAGGAGATAAGCAGTGCCCAAACATAGAAGGTAACATTCTCAGTGAAAGATTTTCACACGGTTTTCAGGAGCTACTCACACAACTCCTCCTCTGCTTGTCACATTCCTTGGGGGGTGAAATTACTCCTACAAGTCACCCATTTGTTTTTATTTTGCACATTCCACACAAAAAAAATAAACTCTAAATGGCAGCAAACTGAAGCATTAACAATATTGGAGGGGAGGGGTGCGAGGTGGCAGAATCCTACATTAATATCAATAGTCCCAGAGAGGCTTAATTAAGTCTTAAGTTCTGACAGCTAGGAGAGGTTTTGTGGGTTTTAAGGAGTGACCTTTCATTAGGAAAAACAAGCCAGGAGACACTGTGTGTGAAGTTTCAGTAGATGAAATGCAAAATTCTGAGGAAAAAGCATTTAAAGGAAGAGGACAGGTGGATCTTTTTAAAGGATGACGATTTCTTGGTCCATACAAACTCAGTGATGAGCTACAAGCAGACACATCTTTGGGTTGTTGTCTTAGTTTGAAAGACAGGTACCTGCCAGCAAAAGCTGGAATCTCCCTTTGAATAGAGAATGTAAACCCCTCCCTCAGATTATTATCATTTTGCCATTGGAAGCTCTCAGGCAAAGATTTGGGAGTGGGAATAACAGTTCTTTACTAGGAGTATTAGACAAAGCAAAGAAAAATACAAATATAATAGCACAAAGAGACAAGCAAAAACAAAGAAACAACAAAACTCCAGAAAATGCCCTGACAGAGTTGAGGATGTGACCTGACACCCTGGGTATCAGGATGTTAAAAGCAGTCCAGATGGAATCCTACTGGAGTAGTAGAATGCAGTCTGTGAAGTGGAAATAGTCCTGTAGGAAAGTCCAGTGGTGACGAGATGAGTCCAGTCCTCCTCTGGGAAGAAATCCAGTGGAAAAAAACAAGCAGGGCTTCTAGTACTCCTACGTCCTTTCGGAGCGGTGTCCTCCGACCGAAATGTCCTGTTCACTGCTGTCCCCAGGAGCAACCTGCCGCCCCCTTTTGTTTAAGTCAAGTACCCATAAGTATGCAGCAATTAGTTACCTAGCAAAACCACCAGGAAAAAATTCCACAAACACAAAAGAAACAGATCCAACCCCCAACAGTTGTCTAAGTCAAAAGAAAGCCATTCAATTGCAGCTTTCAGACACTGGACAAAACATTTACTAAAAGGTTTAGGGGGCTTTATGTGGTGTCTCCAAGCATCTGGTCAGGCATATTGCACCAATCATATTTGACAAGTTTACCTTGAGGCCTTCTGCTTTTCAATTATAAATTACTTCCTTCTTGTGAAAAATTAGGTATTGACAATGCTCAACAAGAAGTCATCTGGCTATTGGGCATCACAGTGCTGCTCCCTGTCCACATGGAGCACAAGATCTGGCTTTACAGCAGACTCTGTCCATAAGCCACCACTTCCTGGGCCACTTTTCCTACCACATTCTGTTTGACTTGGTGTTTTAACAAAGATAAAGGCTGTGCGTACATATGGTAACTCATGGAACGTACAGCCAGCACCTTTCCAACATACACTTGAAAAGAAACAGAAAACATCTCTCTCTAGGCCTCCCCAGCAAGGCAGGACATAAAAGCTGAGAATCACTGTAACCCATGAGCTGTGTAACACTTCTTAGAAAAATGATGGCTATTTATACTCTCCAATATTTCACACTTTTTCCACATAAGGATTTTTCTCTCTGTCCTCAAGACAGATTTCAAAGCAGAATCCAAAACTAGGAAGAAGAAAGCAGTGAATTATGTCCTGTAGTGACTCTAGCTATATACTGGTGCCCCATTCAAATGGTGTCTGGGTGAGAATTGCTCATGAAATACCAGCTATAAGCTATAACCCCACTTCTCTCCCTTTTGAAAAGACCACTCAGTCCTGAGGAAAAGTCTAGAAGGTGTTAAAAATTGCTTTTGTTTCCTCTTTGGGACAATACCCACCATAATTCATTTTTTATGTTTTTCCAACAGAAATATATTTGTATTTTAACATGTTAGGTTTTATTTAATTTTTTCTTTTATCTTTAACACTGAAGTCTAACTTTGCATTTGCTAAAAATTTTTATAAGTAGAACTATCACACTGCTCTCCAGGGAGAATAATTTTTTTCTATTTTTTTGACAGTAAATTTTTCATTTCTGGAAAAATTTAAGTGCAATGCATTAAAGAACATACACAGTTTATTAATGTGAATATTAATACAACTAAATTAAGTGCAGTAATTCTCCGAGGCATCTTGTTAAATGTAAGACTTGGAAGAAGTCGCTGTCTTGGAGAGTTTACTAGAACAAATGGCCTGATATATGTAGGAGTATTACATAAATGGAAAATCTCTAAAGTCCTCTACAGAAAGCCCTATAAATGTACATAGATTACATGAAAGAATTACAAGGGGACTAAAATAAAACAGAGAAAGGAAAACGTCACGTTCGAGGTCTAATGCTGCATCAGACACCTACAGACTCAGCAGCAGCTCAGCCATTGCATAGAGAGAACCAGCAAACTGATTTTTTACTGTGGCACAGAGGTGGCTTTTCTGCCACTCCTCCTCAGTCTTTTCCTAATAATGTCTAGCATTCAAGTTGCCTTTTTTTCACAATTACACAATGGGCACATATTTCCCTGGATGCACCATTACAATTCTAAGACCCTTTCCTGCCCATCTGTAAAAGCTGACTAAAGACTCAGCAGCTTGTAAGAGAACTTCTCCTCCCCTTCATAACCATCACTTTACATTCAACCACCCCAAGTAATAAAATGACAGACTGAAATATACTTCTGTAATCCTCAGCAGCTGGTGTCAGCACGAGCTCTCATCTCACTACTGGCCTTTTGTGGACTGTTAAGGGAAGAGTTTGTGTAGCACAATCCCCCACACTGCCACAAATCCATGTGCAGCCTTGACTGAGCTCATTGCTTCCCTCTATTGCTTTTATCTGACACCCAGACCCAGGCATGCAGTCAGTGTGTTTTTATTTTAATGTTTCACACACTGTGAATACCAACTTTCAGTTCCAGTGGGAACCTTCCATGCACAATATCTTTGTTTATATCTGTCTTCTTTTAAGATGCTCAGAAAAGCCAGGCTAAGAAAAGGCTGTGGTTATGGTTACCAGCTGACTCTGGCACTACACTTGGGTGGCCAGGAGAATGATGTTTATATCTTCCTAAGCAGATTAAAATTTTATAGGATGAAATAAAATAAAGTTTTTACCAAATGAAATACTGAACAATTTGATATTTTTCAACAACAGGTGTCTAAAAGTGTTACCAATTATCTCTATCTAAATACATCATCTTAAAAAAGGTGATTAAAAAAAAAAGTTGAAGCAAAGGATGGAAAAACATGGACAAAGTCCTCATCAGGTATCTTAAGTGTAACTTAACTCCTACTCTGAAGTGTGTCTCTGTAGTCACAAGTAAACTTCCACACCCCAAGAATCTCTATCCTCCCTTTTCATATGACAACCTTCAACCCTTTATTATATTTCATACATCAAATGAAACTCATCTCTAGTCACATCCTTCTTTTTTCATCTGAACAAGTCCCAGCAGCTTTAAGAAGCAATGTTTCCTGCCAATCAAAGACTGATACCTCTCTGAAAAGACAGGTCCATGCCCCTTAACACTTCCCGCCACACATTTCCAGACTTAGCTGTCATGAGACTGCAGCAAGCCACAACTGCCCCAAACTCTGATTGCCACAAAAGGGTACACAAGAAGTCCAAAAGATGTACGTAAGATGTCCAGTTTCCCACAGGTGGCAAAAGGACATGTACCTTGTGGTAGCTTCGGCCAGAGCCTGCATTGATCGTAGATGGTTCCAAAAGCCAACAGTGTCATGGCTGTAAACTCCAGAGTGACAAGCACCAAGAGTAGGATTTAGTTTTTGTTTCCCAGAAAACTGTCGTGATTCAGTGGATCTCTTGAAAAGGTGACAGCATAGGAATTTGTTACCTTACCACTCGCCTGGTGCAACAGGCAGCAACCTCTGCAACAAATGAAGTTTGGCAGCAGTTTCCTTGGGCCAGAAGGATGTGCAGTGCTGTTTCAAGCCTTGTGCTTCATAGCAAGCATGGCTATGTTTTAAATGCAACAGGTGCTACAGAGAGAATAATGGCTCTTACCATTTACTCCGGAGGGGAAATTCATTCCAGCAGAGACTATTGAATTTCTTTTCAATGCTTCCAGTAATTTTCTTTTTCAGTAGCTCCAGTAAAGAGAGCATTACTGTTAAGAGTGCACTACAGCTACATCTAACTACACAGTCTGTAGAGTTAAGGTCAGATTCTCACATGCTGTAAATCAGCACGACTACTTTCAGTTTGCTAAAGCATAACAATTTACCGAAGATTTTTAACTTCAAGTCAATACACGAGATCACAAATTTGACCATGTAGCATACATCTTGTTTTTATCAAAATGAAATAATGAATTACAGGTAAAACATTACCAGGCTTTCTGTAAAGCTTAGTGCTTTGAACAGACAGCTATCACTTCTAGCAATATAAATATTTCTCTTATACAGATGCAATTATTATGAATCTTTTTCCATAGATCACCAACTTATATAAGGCATTCAACAATCCAGAATAAGAGGAAGTATTTGAATTTGCCTACACTACAGCCTTTCAAGTAGTTATTCTCACCCCTCCCCTCACTGAAAAAACAAAACCTCAAACAAAACAAGATAGTGCTCAGCAACTGAAAAAACAGCTTTTTTTAAGAGCACTGTCAATCACTGCTAGAATATGAGAAAACAAGATGTTCTTTTACTGTCCCTCTTATTCAGGAAGGAGATGTAAATACTTGTTCAGTCCAGCCAATATCCCCAGGGTTGCCCTGAAACATAGTAGAGCTCTCTGCTTTCTGGTGGGTCAGCAAGCCAAACTGCTTTACTCCAGAACCTGGAAGGGCTTCCAAAATTCCCAATTTGTTTGCCATGATTCACAGAGATACCATAGCTTCCACCTTGGTTCTGCCAGGATGCATAGTCATGAAACTGCAGCACTGGCTTATGTAAAGAAGCTGTCAACAAGCGCTTGGGGAAGGAAGATGGGTACAGAAGTGCTGAACATGGAAGCATCAGCTTGCCCTGATTAGTTAACAAAAGTGCCCCAAGCACACAAAGGCAAAGATGGCCACTGCAGGAGGCACTGCTACTGCAGCATGCTTAGAAGACAGAAGGAGGAAGGACAACTGCCTGCAGATGGACAGAGGAAAACAAACAAGAAATCCAGCGAAGCCCGGGAGTAAACCAAAGCTTCAAAGCTGTTATGCAAGACAACAATAACAGTCTCTACTTTCCAAACAATGAATCAGTGGGACTTAAAGGGCATATCAGCACCAAGACAATTCAGCCTAAGTCAATCTAACTCTTTCAAAAACAAAGTTTTATTTTGGTCAAAACTAAGTAGGTTATTTCCTCTGCTCTGCCCGCTCTTCCATAGCATATGCCTGACATAACAGAAGCCAAAATACGGGTTTAATCCGCCTCTCTCCTGCAGGGGCTTTATCACTCCCTTCTGAAGTTGTCCTTGGTGCGCAAGAAGGCTTATTTTGTTCAGCAGGACTTCCTCTGCGTTCACTGAAGAGATCCATTGACAGTTAAAAGACAATAGCTTTCAGAAAATGCCCATGGGCTAATTAGTCACAGATTGGAAAAAAATACTTTTATTTTTTCTATCACAGTGTTCTTAAATTATATCAAAAACACCAGACTGCTTATTGAGACAGGATCATTCAAGCTGGTGGAGGAGTCACTATTTTAATGAGTAACTTAAAAGCAACACTTTCAACTTTCATTTTACTGGAAGTTTGTGGGACTCAACTTTTACATTTGTTACACAGCTTTGAGCTACTTTTCCATTGTAGCAGCTTGCCAACATAGTCGCATTTAGCTTTTCATTTACAACTGTGACCACAGGCCAGTCTGAATACAGTGACTATTCACTGAAAGGAATGCTGGATGCAGTACATGGACTTCACCGGTTTATTTCCCAATTCAGCAGAAACATGCAAAGACCTGTATGCAATATTGGTGTGCTCTCTCAGACAAAAACACAGCCTAGTTTAAGCTTAGAATTCTGTTGTGCAATGCTTGCTAAATGTCACCA
>WBNO01015336.1:43608-58012 GCA_013400575.1 Peucedramus taeniatus | reverse complement strand
TTAAAAAAAAAAAAAAAAAAGGAAAGCTGTCATAGAAAAGGGAAGTCTTCCCAAAACATTTCAAACAATGGTGAGAGAGGAGTGGAAAAATCTCTGAAATCTTTAAGAAGTCAAGCATTAAAAAGACCCTCCTTTCTCACTGTGGTGAGAAACTTCAGGCTTTTGCTTGTCCTACAGTTCAATGAAACCACACAGTAAATAATCTTCTTCAGAAAATCCAAAAGAAATGAAAACCTTGTTAAGGTTTTCCAGATACCTACTGAGTATCCTTATAGATCACTTGTATTCAACAGTTCTTTTCTCTTTCTGGGATTCTCTGATCTTGTCAACTAACCAGTCATATGTGCTTCTGCTTTAAATGGAGATACCAGTATATACCCTGTCTAATATAAATGCAGTTTGCCTCCACACAATGTGAACTGCCTTGCACTTTACATTCCCAGAATTATCTGCATGAGAACACCTTCTCTTTATACGTACAGATACTCCAAAAAAATGTTTTTGTAGCACCTGAGCTCTATAATTTCAAGGCAGCACATCTGAATTACTATTCATTTGTATTTCAGATATGCTGGAAGAAAATAACAAAGTGACAAGACAAGTGAAAGTAAGACAAGCTACTTATTAAGGGAACAGACAAGTTCGGTGATATACTTGAATCATTTGGTTATAGTAGGTTTGCTTGAATTGTAGTAACCTCACAAAGCTTCTATGCTACACAAGCACTTCTCACTCTCTCATCCCTAAGGCTGTAAATATTCTGAAGCCTACAACACGGTATCTTGCTTCTCCATCCTCCTGGTACTGTAAAATGAGTACTGACAAATGAACTAAAGGAACCCTACCTGCCAAAACAGAATTCTCTCCATCCACCCATCTCCTGACTCTACCCAGAGCAGGTTTCTTTGATCCTGCTAAGCAGGAAAAGCCAGAGTACCAACAGCTGGAGACAAAGGCACCTACACTGTGTGCTCAGTCCCACCAAGGCTTCGCACTCCAAGGAGAAAACTGCACAGAGAAGTTATACCACAGTAGCAAAAGCAGGCATCTCCATTTGGTCAAGAGGCTTTTCTAAGTGATAATCACAGCCATCAGAAAATCTAGACACCCTACCAGCTGAGTCTATACACAGAAGAGGGGTCTATCCATTCCACTTAAGATGCTGCAGTCCACTCTCTTTCCAGTTTGTACAGTATGGCCATTAAGAACACAGCCCAACTGAATACAGGCTGAGTGTGAACAGAAAGAGAGCAGCCCTGCTGAGAAGCGCTTGGGGATGTTGGTGGATAAAAAACTGAGAAAGCATGGCCAGCAGGTCCAAGGAGGTGATTCTTAACTTTTGCTCTGCTCACATGAGACCCTGCCTGGAACACTGCATCCAGCTGTGAGATCCTGAGCACAGGAAAGAATGGATACTTTTGAACAGGTCTTAAAGAAGGGCCCCAGAAATTATCAGATGGCTGGAGCACCTCTCTTATGAGAGGCTGAGAGACTTAGGATTGCTCAGCCTGGAAAGTGAAGGCTCCAGGGACACCTTAGTGCCACTTTTGAATACTTAAATGGGGCATATAAGAAAGACAGCAGGGCCCATTGCAATAGGACAAGAGGTAATACTTTTAAACTAGAAGAGAGTAGATTTGAACTGGATTTAAAAAAAATTTTGTATGATAGGGGTGGTGAAACACTGGCACAGGTTGTCCAGAGAGCTGGTAGATGCCTCATCTCTGGGAACATTCAAGGTTGGATTGAAGAGGGCTTCGAGCAACCCGATCTAGCTGAGAATGTCCCTGCTTATTGTGTGGGATGTGTGGGAGCGGGGTGTTGGGCTAGATAATCTTCAAGGGCACTTCCAACCTAAACTATTCTGTGATTCTGTTCTGTGAAATTTTATGAGAAAGGTGAGTTCTGCATAGACTTTACTTTTTTTCCTCTTGAAAGACAGCTGACCACCAGTGAAATTAGGGTTGAATACAGAATTTCAGAGGCATGCAGTTTTAATTACTGATTAGGTCCCCAATATCAAGAGTGTTTTCTTCTTCAGAGATGGAAGATGACTAGTCTCACACTTGCATTTACATCCAGAAAGCACTAACACCTTCTCTTTTCTTGAAGATTAGACCAAAGCTAGGACAGTGCTGTGGGATAAGGTGCTGGTCCACTGATGGAAAACAAAAAAATCTCCAAGAGGCTACATTATTAGGGAAGAGTTCCGCAACTCATCTCCTGACAATTCCAAAAAAAGAGATCCTTCAGAGGAAGAGGGAAGGGGCCTCCCACTAACAATGTGAAGTTGCACAGGGAGCCTGGAGGGACACAGTTTTTGCCACCAACAATGTAACACAAATAGACCATTGGCTGAGACTCTTCTCCCAGAAGGCTCCCAATCACAGGGGTTATCAGCAATCTTCGGGGATGCTGAACACAGGAGCCCAAAAAGAAATTGTCTCTGAACCACAGAAATCTGTCTCTCTGAGGGCAAACAATTAAGCACTTGAGCATCTCTTTTGTACAGGCAAAAGGATGAAGGTTGCCCACACAAGCCAGATGCAAGACCATGTAACACAGTTGTGGCTTTTTCCCAGGTTTTCCAGACTGCAGCCTTTACACAGATAGAAAGGGTCGATCCAGTTTGAAGGCTGACAGAAAAACTTCTGATCACATTCCCTGCACATGCAGTGAAAGGCTATAGATCCTAACAACTTTCAAAGAAGAAGGTCCTCCAATGACATCCAACTCATGCTTTCAGGAAGGTGCCATGGCGATAAGAAAATCAAGTACCTCTTGAAGACCATTTAGCAATCAGAAATTTCTCCTAGCTCTGTCTTAAGCTGGTGCCTCTTATGTCTTTTGCTGCAGACTGCCCATGCAATCAACTGAACCCCAGTGGCTGGAGCAGAGATGTGCCAGCTTGGCAGCATGTGTAAACAGAATTGGACAGGAGGGGCAGAGAAACATGAAATGGTTAAAACCAGAAAAACAAGGAAGATCCAGCTGGACCACAGAACCACCTACAGCAGGGCATGTGCATCAGTGTCATAAATGCTTACCTCCCTGCAGCTGTTGTCTGCAACAGCTTCTCCAAGTCACTGTTTTCAGGATGATGCCTTACAAAGAGGAACTGTCCATTGTTTATCAGCACTGTCCAGCTGACTTACAGCTACTGGTCAAAACAAAGAGCTACAGCTTACAGCATTCAGAACAGCACAACAAAAATTATAAGGAAGACTGATCCAGCCCTCAATTTAAAGAAAAATGCACTAAAACAATTTGACATCTACTACAAGCATGCTCGCAACAAAAACTTCATAATAGAATGATAGAATTGTTAGTGCTGAAAGGAACCTTGAAGATCATGTAGTTTCAACTCATCCTGTCACTCACCCCACTGTTGCTCAGCAGACCATTCAACCTGGCCTTGAACATCTTCAGAATGAGGCATTCACAGTTTCTCTAGGCCACCTGTTACAGCCTCTGGACAAAAAAAAATCTTCCTAACATCTAACCTAAAGATGCTCTCTTTCAGTTTAAAATCATTGTCTCTTTTCCTGTCACTATCTGCCTGTATAAGCAGTCCCTCTTCCTCCTTTTTATAACCTCCTTTTAAGCTACTGAAAGCCTTCTCTTCTCCAGGCTGAACAACCCCAGCTCTCAGTCTGTCCTTATGGCAGAGGTACTCCATCCTTCCAATCATCTTCATGACCTTCCTCTGGCCACACTTTAAGAGGTCCAAGTCTTTCTTCTGCTGAGGATCCCAAGCTGGATGCAGCGCTCCAGGTGGAGTCTCACAGGGACAGAGTAAAGGAACAGAATCACCTACCTTGATCTGCTGGCCACACTGCTTTGGATGAAGCCCAGGATGTGCTTGGCTCTGGTATTGCCAGCTCGAGTCCAGCTTTTCATCCATGACAGCCTCAAGTCCTTCACCACAGGGCTCCTGTCAAATGATTTCTTCTCCCAGTCTGTACTCATGTCTGGGATTGCCCCTAACCAGTTGCAGCTCCTTGCCCTTAGACTTGCTGACTTCATGAGGTGATCATGCCTAGGCAGCACGCACGAACACTGCAAGGCTCCAGCCCTCACACGTGGCCTCCTGCACCACTACCACTCATCACCCAGTACAGCACAAATAAATCCACACACTCAGTGTCATCCTCCTCAATAACAACACAGATGTCTCCTATGAAAAAACAGTCCTGTTAACACTTCTGCTACGTTAGACATACCTACGCCGAGATGCCTCCACACACATAAGAGGGAAATAACAGTAGCATATCTCCAGCTTTGAAAAATAAGAATTTGAATTGAACTTAAATAAACAGGGTGGATCTTAGCTGAACTTAACGCACAGTAAGACTTCATAAACTGTGATGGAATTTTGGCAGAAAAATGTGATACTGACACAGTTGCCTGGACACTCTCACACTACCCAAAGACTTGGAGACATTCTCAACATTACAGGCTACAGACCAGCTGCAATACGCACCAGTTCTGCACCTATGGGGCGTATCACCAGTGACACACAGAGTAAACCCCACATGTATCCCATGCATACAAGGGACTCAGTGAGTTAGGTCTGTGCTCTCAGCAGTGGGGGAAACCAGAATTCCCTTCAAAACACACATAGGACGTTGATTGGACCAAGGAGAGCCAGGCAGCATTTCACATAAACCCAGTCTTTTCCACTCAGTGATAAAACCAGCAGACAGGAGCACTGCAATCCCTCTTCTGCCTCTTAAAAACTGAACAGAGAACATAAAAATATAATTAAAAATCCTGAAGATACTAGAAATCACTGCTAAGCTTAGTTGCAGTAACATCCAAAAACCTCCACAGCACAGTTACAATTTTTCAAGGAAAGCTGGATACAATTAAAACATAGGTCCAAAAACTTTTCTTCCACTATTAATTTGGGTAATATCTGGATTATCTAAAGCACCTCAACACTTCCTAGCAATACAAAACAAGGAAAAAACCAAAATATCCCAGAGCTGCCATGGCAGCCTTTACTTTTCATTCCTATAGGGCTTCATTTCCAAATTGCATCACACTCAGAAGTGTATAAAATTATAGGATTTGAGTGAAAAATACTCAGACCTGGAAAGAATGGAGGGGAAAAAACACAGAAAGGAAAGAAACAGAATCCTGTGCCAACTGGGTAAGTACATTCAGTATTTTCTCCAGCGTGGTTACTACAAAGCTATTGACATGGTCAGGAAACTATAGGCAAATGATTCACACAGTAGTGAATCGGCAAAACAAAACACTCACAAGGCACTATTTCCAAAAGGCAAACTGGAAGTGCTGATCTCTGTGATTTCTTTAAAATCCTGATTCTTCATTTTATTCACTTCAAGCATTTTAGAAAGATTCTTTTAAAGAAAGTGTGAGGATTTGAGTTCCACCACTTAGGCTTGAGTCATTGATAAGATTGAAGACTATATTTCTCCTGAATTAAAGCAACAGTCTCTTTCATATATCTAAGATCATACAAAATTCATAGAAGATGAGTGTTTACATCTATATGGAGATCAGAAGCCTGCAGTACAAATTATATATACCACTGGCAAATACACCAGAACTTCCAAAATAAAATAACTCTGCTCATAAACACTAAAATTCAAAATCTCTCCCTGAAAAGCCATAAATCTTTCCCAAAGAGGGACCAAATTATATGAAGGCTCATATATTAATTTCAGTTTAGTGTTGTTTGGTGTGGTCTTCTCAATTGATCAGACAGAGAAAGTTCTTGTAGCACTTGATCTTGATTTACTATGTAGCATAATCAGCTATTAATTTATACACATGAATTATCAACGCACACTGAAAGGTTCTTAAAGTTTCAGCATATTTAAGGACATCATATTTAAGAAAAAAGTTACACTGAGCAAAAGTAAAAGTGAGAAAGCAAAATCAAAGAAATGTAAAATCTCCATTATCTTATGGATTTACTTTTAAATAATCTATTTGGCTCACCTGAAGAAAAAGTGCTTGAATTAAAAATACAATAACATCAACAAATCTCTATGCATTTGCCAAACAGGAACTATTCTGGAAAGAAATAAAATAGGAACAGAATAACAGAGGCCAAAACCAAAATGGATACAACAATATTTGGCTGTTTTGAAGAGTATTTTTAACATGCTAGTATTTTTACCTTCTACTTTACCCTTTTTTCAAAAAAGGATTTGGCAACCAAGGCCTAATAATCCCAGCTGCTGTTAGTTAACTTCTTCACTAGAGAAAATGCGAGCATGTAAGGCTGTACTTGATTTCTGCACAGAAATTGAAACAGGAATCTTTTAAGTTCTTTCTGTTTAAGGTTATAGCTCTTTCACACCTCCTCATCTTGGATCACGTGTTCAGTTTCTCACTCAGCATCTTCTGTTTCTAGAATTAAGTCTGCACAGCATCAGGACAGAGAGTTGGAGCATCAAACATAATTGCAATTAAAAACCATTTTCAACCCACTCTAGGTCAAAGGGATTATGAGTCTTTTTTGGAAGGGCTGCTATTACTACCAATGACAACTGCCAGCAGTGAGGGCAGACACTCTGCTCACAGCTCACATGCACACCTGCCAGGCACAACTGCTCCAGTGCAGTACTACGCCACTGGGACATCCAACAGCATCCACCCAAAATCTGGGCAACAACTTGCACAAGTTTCTTGAAAGTTTTAAATTATGTGAATATCCAAAAATTTTTAAATCCACTTTTCCAGTACTCTGTAGCAATACCGTTTTGAGAAGAGGTCGAATGTGAAAAAGGAGTTTCTTCTAGGTTGTTGCTCAGCTCACATATTTGTTTTAATTCTAAGGGATTCTTTTTATAGCAGATACATTCCAGGATTGCTAGTCCTAATCAGTTTCCCATGCAAATTTGTTCGTGTGATGATTTACACTCACTCTGCCATCCTAACTAGATTCTGAAGAAAATCCGTCATCTTACAAAAAGCCTATTTTATTCTGAAATAAAGCATTCAGAGTTCCAAATGTGATCAGGTTTTTTTTACTTTATGTTCAGAGCCTTCCCTCATGCCATCTTCATGCTTAAGGGGAATCTTAACAATTTCCTTGTATTTATGATGATTCCAGGCAAAGATCCTAACCACATAATGGTTCCAGCACTGAGGAAATATTTTTCTTGAACCACTTAAAGAACTGGTTAGTGGATTATTTCTTATGTTCACTGGTTAACAAGGTGTACCAGTTATTATTTTCACTTTCTGCAGAGAAAGTATTGCATAAAAACGAAAGACTAATTTCCTGAATTATAGCATGACAAACCAAGACACTAAAAAGTGACACAAGCTGCCAATCAGAAAGAAAAGCAATGAGGAACTGAGATTTTTTTATATGCATTCTTACACTTTAACTGGATGTTGTATTTCCTAGCCATCATAACCTAATACTACCCTGCAGAACAACATAATGTTTCTATTTTAACCCCTAAAGTTCAAATTATTCAATTTCAATAATCTCTTACAAGAAAATCTGTTTAGCTAAATATTCAGAATGTCTCTAGCAGCATTGCGTATGGAAAACCTTCAGGGATGGATTAAATTGTGGTCAAATACAGCAATGTTTATTATGTTAGTCGTCTTAGATCTTAAACAATGTTATTTTTACAATAGTAAGTGCCATGACAATTATATCATATGACTGGTATTTAAAAAGAAGCCAAGCAGGTGAGTGATAGCAGCACATCACATTTATAATTCTAAACGTATTTCCAAGTAAATCACTGATATTCAGTCTTAAACAGGAAAGAAAGCAACAAAGTCACATAAATATATGTGGGTATATATGTATGAATATACACACAGCCCTACCCCCATTCTTCCAAAGCCAAGTAAATAAAAATACTTAAATAAGAACAGGAAGTGAAATGAGGGGTTGACTGTACTCTACTAAAAAACAAACTTTCCCAAGTGAGACAACAGTAGGCAACAATAAGGAAGAATACTTTTCTAAGTGTGTGGTAGCACATTTAGAATAAAAAAAAAAAAAAAAAGAAGGGTGCTTCCAACATGTCCCTTATCACGCTCTGATATATACATGTTAGGTTTTGTTCTCTGCGTGGGAGTGCTTCCTAACAGGCTTCTCACAAACTGAAAGTTACCATTAAATGAAAAGGCTGGATGAGGGAAAAATGCAAAAAGAACAGGAGCTGATCAGCATGTATCGTTTAATCCTTTAGAAAGGTGTATATACTACACACACAATCTGCTCTTTCTCCAGTGGAGCTGAGTCAAATTAAACATATTCAAGGAACATAGTCACCTGTTTTCTGTAAGTGTCGCAAAAGCAGTTTCACCAAAGGTACTTTAAAGAGCCAGCTCAGGACAGATCTAATTGAGCAACAAGGAGCCCAGAAGGAAGTCAGTTTGAGCTAATGAAATTCAGAGTTAGAAACACCTGTGGAAGAAACAAGTGACATAACCAAAAAGTAAAGGTCATCCACCGACAGCATGCTCAATGAAAATTCAGAGCTGCTGCCTGAGAAGAGTGCTCCAAAATCAGGAAGAGAACCAGCTTTCTACAGATACTAAGAAAGAAAAAAATATTATGGACAAGTTATAAACAGCATGTAGTCAAAAAAGGAGAAAACAGACCAGGAAAGGCACCATGCCAGAGGTAACCCACCAAAAAAAAAAAGGGGGGGGGGAACCAATTATCCCTGGATTTATAATTCTGAGTATGGGTGGTGGTGGGTGGAATCAACAGAAACATTTGTTACAAACTGACCACAGGAGAATGAAAACTAAGCACCTTGCATGCCATTCTCCTTGGTAGTAAATGTAGGAGGCCCCACCTCGAGTGACAACTACACCTAGGTAATGAACACCCATTGAAAATAGCAGGGTCCCTGCTGCAAAGCAATTCTTTGACCCTTAGCACAGGACTGCAATAACTATGGTCTGTGGGAAACTTACCAAAGGAGGACTGAAAAATTTTGCGCAAGATTAAAAGGAGCCCAAGGAACCACCCTCGAAGATGGCTGAGAAACACCTGAACATATTATGTCTAAGGTATATTTCATAAATGATCATCTAGAAAGAGAACCTGCAGAGCACCAGCCACAGCCATTTCACACCATGATGGGTTGATGAGCACCTTCCTTAGTGCTTTTGTCACTGCTCAAGGAGTCAGACTGAGGCAATAACACAGATGATATATGAAAATGCTGTGCAAGGCTTGGTATTGGATTACAGGCTTTAGCACTTTCTGCAGTAAGTTATTTACTACCTAATTGAGTTTCTGGACTGGAATCTGAGCTAATGCTATCAACACAAACTGTAGCTTCCAGCTACAAAAGCTGTGTGCATTCTCACAAAGCACCCTGTCCTTTTCTCTGCATCACTGATGGTGACAGCGATATTTTCCTGTGAGGCACTGTCAGAAGGAGGCAGGAAAAAGAAAAGCATGAATTCTCTTCAGTATAAAATGGATTATCCCTCAGATACAGACCAGCGAATTGCATTTTTCAGTGTGTCAGTCAATGCTCCAAACATTTTTCTCAACATGTATATCAGCTGAACTGAGCCAAGTTTCTCTGTAAGGTTTTATTTTGTGGAATTTTATGGGGGTGTGTGGGGTTTTTTTTTTTCCCTTTTTTGACTGCCTTTGTTTGCTCCATCTAAGTTTTAAATGCAGCAAAGTCACATTTACTCAAATATCTCAGCACCAAACATCTTGTTGTTGTACAGAAAGGCCCCACCACCAGCAAGAAACTGCTGAAGAATAAAGGCAGCAAAGTCTCGAAAATGCAAACTGATTGGAGGATAGAAGCAAAACTATATCGTGGTAACACACCAAAAGCAAGTGAAACTCATCGCAAGAAGGAAGAATATGTTTTTCCTTTTGAACTGCAAGCATTAAGACTCTTGGGGGAATCTCATATATCACTCCCTTCAAAACAGATCTGAATGAAAACTGTAGGGTCAAGGATGTTTCACATGTCTGTCTCAACAACAGAACTAGAAAGGATGAGAATCCAAGGAGATTGCCCCTTGTCCCCTTATTCCCTGCTACCACTCCCATATCTCAGCAAACTCCCAGTTTTAACACACCTTCCCTATCTGACTCAATTTTCTTAAAATAGCCTTTAAATTTAATAGACTGCATACAAAATTTGTCCAAAATATGCATCTGAAGACTGCTGCAAATGCTGTCTGAACATCTCCAGGCCTTCCTAAATCAACAAGAAACAACACGGCTTGTCCTTATCTGGGACATGCCCATATAAATCACAGCAGCTTTCTGGATGTCTTGCCAAATCTGAGATTTATGGCATAAATATAACTCAGATCCACCGTTTACATTTTATTCTGGAAAAGCTCTGGTGTTGTCAGCCAACATCTAAATCAGATTAAGAGAAACAAAGCTTTATACATCTTGGAATAAGTTTGGAGGGTCTGCTTAGAAGCCTAAAAAAATAATTTAACCCACCCTCCCCCAAAATCCCCTCAACTCCTCCCCCAAAAACAAAACCAGAAAATAAAGGTGGTATTGTTTACCCAAAGTATTGTTTGACTTAGAGCCTTCATATCAAGACAGGTGCCCTATCTGCTCAAATACATATCAAGAAGTCCATGACTGCAGCTTCCCATAAATATTATAACAAAATACATAGATATAAAAAACCTAAAATGGTAAAACAAATATAAATTTTCAATCAAACTTGCTTATTACTTAAATCCCCTACATTTTATCCTTGGCCAAAATAAACCAAACTGACTTGACATTATTAAGTTTTCTAGAACTGGAAATATTTGTAGGCCCCAAAATGTATAGATCCACAATTCTGCCAACTTGTTTGCTTTTTTTTTTTTTCTTGAAGTGCTTTGTGTAAAACAAACACTGTGAAAAGAAATATATTTATTGGTGGCTGAAACTAAAGCAATCTCCAGTATAAAATATCTGCTGGCAACCTTTTAGTGTATGAAATTGGTTCTTCCATGAACTACCAGTAAGAGCTCTCTTTACAGACTTCATCTATCTACTATTTTTCATTTTTAAGATGCATACACACGTGTACAAAACCTCAGTCATTTACACTGCCTCTTCTTTGGCAAGCCTGAGGAAATTTATACCCACTCAAACCTGAAATGACCATGCTTAGGAAAGCAAGAGCAATATAAGAGAGCAGTTTTCCATGCTACAACTCAAGCTTCACTTATTCTGTCACACATACACACACACTTGTCAAAGGAACTCACAGCTACAAATAGCAAAGTGATAAGAAAAACAGTTCTTTACAAAAGGTTTACAGAAAACAGATTGGTCAGGGTGGGAGGATGTAAAAAACCACAGATGCAAGCCTGGTTGACTGATTATTACATAAATATGTGCACAGGAGCTTAATACAGTGACATCTTCAGACCCATCTGGACACCCATTCCACACAGGAAGAGTACTGCATTCCCTATAAAAATTCACTTGTAAAAATATCTTGCCAATCTATGCAAGAGAGCTGCAGTTCTCCCCTGGAAGACTCCATACAAAGTGCTGGTGACAGTGGTCTGGCCCCAAACTGGAGTGGGAAACAGTATCTTACTTTTAAACAATAAGATTAGATGCAGGACACTTTGTGACTTTTATGGAGAGCATCAGAGCATCTCTTCCATGCACTTTTTGGAATTCACAGAGAAAACCTAAGGACCACCTTGGCCTCCACTATGAGTAATGTTTTGAGAATTCATTCTATTTTCTTGTACTTTTGCTACATAGCTATGTAAGCCACATGGGCACATGCCAGTCTACTGAGTAGCTGATAAGTTTACAGAAAAACTCCACAAACTTGATCATTCACACATAGAAGATGTCATTCTCCAAGGGTCTAAAGTTCAATCACAATTGAAACACAAATCCAGGTCATTTAGGCCATACAATTACTCAAGCTAATGAGAGGTGGGCTTTTATGGTTTGTTTATTTTTTTATTTTTCTTTCCTTTCAATAAGTGGAGGAGTCACACCATGAGCATGCTTGGTTCCCATCAAAGATTGGAAGCTTTCTGTTTTAGTAATAACCAGCTTCAGGGAATGTCAACACAAACAGCGTCAGGAGACTGAACACCTGAGCCTACAGATCTGGAAGAGCAACCACTGCAAATCCACTTAGAAAAAGGCCCCTCGATGGCTTCACGTTGAAGCCTGTAAGTGGTTCATCAAACCAAGTCCAAAGACAGCTACAATTACACCTGCAAACCTAGACTCTCTGCACAGAAGAAAAAGGAGGTAGCAATTATCTACCATGTTTTTCAAGTCTACAGCAAACATTTCCTTCTCTAATAGCTGGGTGGGTTACTTTTTTGTTTTAACAGCCTGTCACTCCTTCTATCACCTTCTAAAGTGCAATGATCAAACTCCATTAGTTAAGGTAAATGTGACAAGGAAGTAACTATTTAATGGAATTTACTTAAAATACTGTCTAAGAAATCATATTAGCATTTATTAAATAACTTGGAACTTGACAACAGCAGACACATGAGCAAATGACCCATCAGATGGTTTTGAGATTTGTTGTTTAGCAGCAAGTTGTTGGAAAGACAAACATGACTCTAAGCAGAGCTGGTTGCAAACAGATAAAAGGGCAAAAAACAAACAAAAACAAACAAGAAAACAAAAAAAAAAACCCAATTATTTTTCTTCACCCAGTGGAGACACTGATGTGCCAGGTGTCATTACAGGGTTTTCCTACATACTCTGAGAAGATAATGTTAGAGCTAACAAAAACTGAGAGTATTTCCCCTCTCTTGTATTACCCCTCATGGAGGTGACTTGTTTGGAGTGGAGTTTTCTGATGTAGTTTTAAAAGAGGTACTTTAACCATGCAGCTTGAAAGTGCTCCATCAGCACATGGTCATTAGACAGTGGTGCTAGAGATGCTTATACAGAATTCTGCTGGAAAAGCCAAAGGGGAAGAACAGTTCCAGAACACCAACTGCAGTGGAAAACTAGGAAAAAATCCTAAATGCAATTTGCAGGAACACATTACCTTTAAACATGTTATATGTGAGAGGAAAAAAAAAAAAAAAAGAGAGACATTCTGGTCTTTTCACATTTTGCTAGCATTACCTGTTAGCATTACCAAAACTATTCAGATCTTTAACGGACAAACTGGCACCTGAATGCCCAGTTTTATGACTCAAAAAGTTTGCCATTTTTTAAGTCAGTGATAGAAGAGACCATAGAAAACTGGCTTTGTGCATTTTCACAATGAAAGAAATTGTCATGTGAGCTTGGGGCTTTTTTGCTTATTAGGATAAGCAGTGACCTTATGCTACACAGACAGAACGACACTTCTCTCAGAAAACTTTCAAGCAAATATAAAACCATCCTTGCAAGACTTGCTTTGCACCACACAGGAACATGACTTCCACCCAACTTAATCCAGCACTCTCTTTACCCCTAGCAATGACAAAAAGCAGCAGCTGTTTCAAGAACTGCAGGGTACTTGTCCTATACCTACAGCCTTGTCTGACACCCACCCAAACAATGAGGCTCTTGTACAACCTGACTCTTTGGACCTGGCCTGGGAGCTGCAACCCAAGCCAGCTGGACTGCATATGCTCATGAAGACATCATGTTTTGTGCTGTTCTGTTTGGGTTTTTTGTTGTTGATAGTGGTGTGTTTGTTTTCCTTTAAAGAGGGACACAGAGATCCACTCATTTTGCTATGACACCACTGGATTTTGCTGCATCAGAAGAAGTTACAATTTTTATCCATTCCAAGAACCTTGGCTGCCGCGTAGTCCAGCAAGGAAACCTAGCAATTCCTTCTCCCCTTCCTGGCGTCAGCCAAGGTTTAAAAGGTTCAAACTCCACACAGGTCTCAGATTCTTCATGGGATCAGGCATTTCAGCAGGTAAGGGCGTGCCTGAGATGGATCCACTCTGAGCTGCTGGGTGCTTGGTGGCCCACAGTGTGTCTGTCCCAGGATGGGCTGGGCACTGCTGGATCACAGCACACACCAGTGTCACCACATAGGAGTGAGCAGTGACACATCTCCGATTTCACGTTATTTTTGTTAGGAATTATTATTATTAGAATTTATTCCTGTAATTTTAAATAGGAGCAGAATTTTCAGCACCACTGTAGTTTTCAGACTTGATTTTTGCAAATTATGACTGTTATTATTAGAATATTACTATTACTAGAATTTTGATAATTACCATTCGTTCTTTTCGTGATGGAACGCACTATTTTTATTACTATATTTCAGTATTGCGTTTTGGTATTGTGGTTTTGCACTAGATTTTAAAATTAGTACTATGGTTTGTATATACTAATTATGAATAGAGTTTTTATCAGCAGTGGGTTTAGGCAATTTTTCCTTCTCCCCCCCCACCTCGCCCCGGACGCGTCCCCGGCAGGTCCCGCACGCCCGCCGCCGCCCCGGCA
>WBNO01015336.1:3175-43366 GCA_013400575.1 Peucedramus taeniatus | reverse complement strand
AAACTCCTCCTAGCGTCCGTCCTAAACTTCCTCTGGCGCAGCTGGAGAATACGGTCTCTCTGCTGTCTCTGGCTGCCTCGGAGAAGAGGCCGATCCCCACCTGGCTACAAGCTCCTCTCAGGGAGTTGTAGAGATTGATAATGTCACCCATGAGCCTCGTTTTCTCCGGCTGAACAGCCACAGCTCCCTCGGCCGCTCCTTGGAAGACTTGTTATCCAGCCCCTTTGCCATCTTCATTGCCCTTCTCTGGACTCAGAGGTAAGACCTCCAGTTTCTTGCCACGGCATTAATCTGGAAGGTTTTGCTATCCCATCGTCATACCCTTTTAGAGCACACAAAGCTCTGCCTCAAGAAGATTTGTGATGATGCATTGGCAGAAGATAAATTTTTGGTGTAGGTTTTGCCTTCTACACTCAACATCTCTGACTTAATGAGAAGATATAAGGGGTTCTGCCAAGTCTCCCTCCAAAACACAGAGCTTTTTTGTCCTTTGTTCACTTAACCTTCTTGTTGCTAGTTTGGAAAATGCTTACACACCTGGATGTTTTTATGTTCCTACTATCTGGAATGCCTCTATTTCTTTGACTTATTAGGTTGGGTAAACTATTATGGTTGGGACAAGAGAAGAGGTTATCACTTTGGATTTTGTGTATATAGATGTATGCTGTCTGCATCTCAGTTTGCCTGACTGGGTCCCTGATCTCAGCTTTGTATTGAGAATCTCCACTGAGCTGTTCAACATCCAGGTACCTCCATTAAGCAGTGAGAGACAACAAAGGTCAGTTAAAATTTTTGTTCCTGGCTCTGATTTACCTATACTTTGGTGAAGGATGTAATAAGCTGGTGTAATAAACCTGTTCTGTAATAAATCCTCATCCTGTAGACCAATAGTGAAGTTCTAAAATTTCTTAGCATCTTTTATTTTCTACTAATCTTACTTTGTGTCTCCTTTCTGTGTTGTGAATTTGGAAGTCATTATGATCAGAAGGACTTGACCTTCTCAAGGAGAAACAGTATAAATAATTAAGAGACCAAAGAAAGCATAATATGGCTTTTTATGGTGGGAGAAAGAGTATTTGCATACATAAGCTTTGAAATACTTCTAATTGCTTCTACAAACATGATTTAGAAAACATATCTAAGGTACGACAGAGCTGTGTGAAGCCCCAGATACACAGGAGGATAGAGAAGAGGGAAGCAGTGTGAAACCCCTTTGTTTGAAGATGTGTGCCTGCTGAAGACAGTGAATCAGCCAAAGCACATAGTGATAGGTCCTATCTTCTCCAAGCTCAGCCTTGCCTCAGTCTTCTTAAAAATCATAGCACAAGGCCTCTTGAAACACGTTTCTGGGCTCGTGGGGAAAAAGACAGAGAGGAACAGCCAATATTGGATTTGAAAATGGCCAGTGGTGCCCAACCTACTTGATTGCTTTCCATGACAAATGTGTAGATCTGTGTAGGAGGGGACAGTAGTGTAACCTTGACTTCAGAAAGGTTCATGACTTGTTCCCCACAATGTTCTTGTATCCAAAGTGGAATGTTATGGTTCCGCATGGGTGGACAACTAGATGGGTAAAAAACTGGCTGGATAGTTGAGCTCAGCAGGTGGGGGCTAATGGGCCATACCTGAACTCTGCCTGGAGGCCCATAATGGGAGGAGTGTTACGGGGGTCTCTCCTGGGACCTGGGCATTGAGCATGTTTATCAAGATCATGAGAAGGTGACAGAGAGCAGTATTGCCAAGGGATGTCAAATTCACACATGACACCAAGCTGAAGGAACAGTCATTACACTGCCGTCTACAGGGACTTGAACAGACAGGAGAAATGAATCCTCTCATAGAATCAAAGGTTTGGTTTGGGTTGGAAGGAACTTTAAAGATCATTTAACTCTTCTGCCATGTGCAGGGCCACCTCTCATTAGACCAGTTTGCTCAAGGTTACATCCAGCCTGACCATGAACACATCCAGGGTTGGGGCATCCCCAGCATCTCTGGGTGACTTTTTCCAGTGCCTCATTACCCTCACAGAATATAACTTTTTCATAATATCCACTTCTAGCCTACTCTCTTTCAGTTTGAAGCCATTTCCTCCTTCTGCCAATACACAACTTTTTTTATTCTTAAAGAGGGACTTTGAGAAGTCCCTCTCCAGCTCTCTTATAAGCTCCCCTTTGGTACTGGAAGGCTACAATTAGGTGCCTTCTCTTCTCCAGGCTAGACAATCTCAATTCTCTGTGCCTTTCCTTATGGGAGAGATGCTCCCTCCCCCTGTTCATCTTGGTGTCCCTGCTCTGGGCTCACTCCAACAGGTCCATGTCCCTCCTGTGCTGGGACCCCAGAGCTGGATGCAGGTTCCAGGTGGGCTCTCAACCAGAGCAGAGCAGAGGGGCAGAATCCCCTCCCTCCCCTGCTGCCCACACTGCTTTGGATGCAGCCCAGGACACGTTTGGCTTTCTGGGCTGGGAGTGCCCATGGCTGGGTCATGTCCAGCCTCTCACCCACCAGCACCCCCAAGGCCTTCTCACAGGGCTGCTCTCCCTCTGTTCATCCCCAGCCTATGCTGGTACTGGGGGTTGTCCTGGCCCAAGTGCAGTACCTTGAACTTGGTCTTGTTGATCCTCATGACATTTCCATGGGCCCACTTCTCAAGCTTGTACAGGTACTTCTGGGTGGCATCCTGTCCTTTAGGAATGTCAGTTGCACTACTAAGCCTGCTGTCATCTGCAAATTTGATGAGGGTGCACTGGACCCCTTTGTCATTAATCAAGATAACGCTGGTCCCAATACAGACCCCTGGTCACTGATGTTCCACTGACTGGGAATCAGATTTGTTGACCACTACCCTCTGGATGACACTGATCTCTTATCTGTGTAACAGTTCACCCATCAAATCCATCTCTCTCCAACTTAGAGAGAAGGATGTTGTGGAGGACCATGTCAAAGTTCTGATAAATTTCATCTGCTGCCCTTCCCTTGTTCACTAGTGGAGTCACTCCATCACAGAAGGCCTGCAGGTTGGTCAGGCAGGACTTGCCCTTGGTAAAGCCATGCTGGCTGTCCCAAATCACCTCCCTGTCCCCCATGTGCCTTAGCATAACTTCCAGCAGGATCTGTTCCATGATCTTCCCAGGCACAGAGGTAACACTCACAGGTCAGTTGTTCCAGGGGTCCTCCTTTCTACCCTTTCTAAAGGTGAATACAATATTTTCCCTTTCCCAGTCACCTGGGACTTCACCTGACAGCCACAGCTTTTCAAATGTCATGGAGAGTGGTTTGGCAACTACATCAGCTGGTTGCCTCAGGACTCTAGGATACATCTCACTGGCTCCTGTAGACTTTTAAGTATGTTCAAGTTCTTCAGGTGGCCATGAACCTGATTTTTACTTAGAGTGGGACAGACTTTGCTCCCCCTGTCCCCATCGTGCTGTTTGTCCACTCAAGAGATGTGGGAAGAGCGGTTGCCATTGAAGACTGTGGCAAAAGAAGTTGATGAGTACCTCAGCTTTTCTCTCAGTCATTGTTACCATCATTATCTATCAGGGGACACACCTTCTTTGATCTCTAAATGAGCAGACAGGCAGCAGGGTAGCACTGCAGAAAAGGTCCTGGGTGTCTTGGTTGTCAATGAGCCAGCTGTGCGCACTGGCAAAAACCAGGATCAACAGCATCCTGTGCTGTCCAGGAGCCCAGCTGGTCAGCTGAGAGAAGGGATTATTACTGTCCCCCCAGCACTACAATAGACTACTGCATTCAGTTTTGACCTCCAAAAAAGAAGAGCATGACAAACTGCTGGAGCAAGTTCAGTGGAGAACCACGAGGGTGGTTAGGGGTTGGTACATTTATCCTGTGCAGAGAAGGCTGAGGGAGCAGGACTTAATCTGCCTGAAGAAGACACAGTTACCAGGAGATCTTATAGCACCCCAGCAGTACTGACACAGAGGTTTTAAGGAGGATGGACCAAGGGTCTTTACACGAGTGCGCACTGTGAGGACAAATGGCAGGACTTCAGACTAGGTGCTCAGGCTGGATTCAGATGTTAAAAGACAGTCAAGCAGAGGAGCAGATTAAGTGAAGTTCCATTGACCTGTCCTGCCTTTCTTTTCAACATAGCCTGTCCTCTTTAAATGTGTTTCTTTTATATTGATCTAATAGTTCTTGCTCTCTTAAGAGTCAGAGGGGCCCAAGATCTGGAAAGCTGAAACTGATGTGAACAAGTCTTTCCTACAATCTGGGAAACTACCTTATAATCATACCCGAATTTGACTGTTTCAAAAGCCTGAGGAAGTAATTAATGCATCTTTTTATAAAAAGGTGAAATTTCTTTCAATTAACAAATAATTGCATACACTACCGAATCACTTACCAGGGCAGATAATTACAAGGTTTCTTTGATAGAAGACTGTAGAATGGTAGTTTTTATAGTTGAGATATAAATGAAGCGTGAGATTTTTGGCTGTTTTTTAACAACTGACTCTCCAGATAAATACTTATAAGCTGTAACACAGGGGCAAGAACTAAACTTTTTGTGCTTTAACTTCCCATCTTATCTCTAGGCAACCTGTGTAACCAGTCAAAACAACTTAAACTATCCAACAGTTGTCTTCAGCCAAGTCTGCCAAAACATCTGCTACCAGCAGCCATGGAGTATGGCAGCAGTTGAAGGCTGCCATCCTTTCCATTTCATGGAAATGGGTAGCACACCTGCTGCCCTAGACAGTAGAAAAAAAGTGAGGTAAGGAATTATTACTGGAGCCGTCACATTCACAAATGTGGTAACTCATTAGGAGTGGTTTTTTCCTCACGCCGGAGTTGTTGCTTGACAGGCTGGTAACTCAAAGACGAAACAAACAGGATAAAACTACCACTTCTTATGTATACCTTCATATTATTTTTAATAAAGAAGTGCCTCACAGATAAATAAATTCATTGAGCATCCGTTGTCTTTGTTTTGACAAGGTTAGTAAGACAAGATTAGGAAAAAAATGTAAGGCCTCTGAAAAGAAAATTTACTTCTTTTTACATCCTGATAAACATTTTGTGGCACTTTGGATTCTATAACTTCATTAAACTCAAGTTATGCAACTCCAGGGCAGGCAGTACAGGAAAATTGTCATTTTTACAGGTTTCTTGGCTTGGTAGAGTGTATTTGGTAAATGGAGTAAACTTTGCATCTTGGATCTTCTGAACCTTTTGTAACCTTCATGTACTCTTCATATCTAGGGAGAAAACGTACTGTGTCAGATAGACAGCCTTTGATACAACTGAGAAATTAAAGTTCTGATACATTATCCCAAATTTATGTACAAGATTAAATAAGTTTGATATGGTGTCAATGTCACGTCATATTTTTATCCTTTAAGGAACACAGTTCATTATACCAGAGCTCTCTCTACACTCAATGTGATGAAATTCAGTTACTCAATTCTTTCATGAAGCAATTTATTTGTAAGCAAGCTTCAAAAAACCTGAAGGTAAATAATCATGTCAGATCCAGGTGAGATCCAGAGAGGATTTTATAAGACTGTATAAATATGGAAGTAGTGGATGAAAAGCAGATAGAGCTGTGCTGTTTTTTAGTGGACTGTCCTGGCCTTCCCATTTCCTGGCTTCTCAGAGAGCTACGAACCATTTCATCCATCCACTCACATGACAAAAGTGGGAGTCATTAGCTTCCCAAATGCTGGAGAATCTTGCTAAATTTCTGTTTCTATAAAATGTATTTTTTGCGTGTTGGTGAAGTGTGAAAGTGTGAAATCCAATGGTACCTATCCCCTAGAGCCATAAGCAAACTTGTTTCTAGATTACTGAAATCTTCTATATTGTTGACTTCTGTTTTTTAAATTCCCTTCATTACCACACAGGATTGGAAGAGAGGAATGACACAAACCATATGTGGAGGTTGAAAAGGAAAGTTTAAAATAAATTGTGGCTTCTAAGAACCAAGAATTTAAAGCAGGGAAGTTGCTTTGAATGTGCACTCTTGTTGGCAACCAGCAGGGAAAAAGAGCTACAGTGGGGTTGGTTTCATTTGGTTTAAATCAGCACATGAGTATTTGGAAATTGAGGGATAATGCTGTTTTGGCTTATGAAAGGAAGTGGCTCATGAACCGTCACCTTCCTAAGCAAGAGAGGTTTCAGATTTGCAGTTTTTTCACCTCTCCAAGTTGGGGATATCTGAATCAAAAGTAAATCCTGATGTTCATTTAAATAGGATACCTTTCTTTTTTCCCAAAATCTCACAGCTGAAGAGATAATAAAAGTTTTAGAGCATGTTTGTGCACTCTTTGTCATGCGGTGGAAAACAAAAGAGAAATTCAATTTCTTGTACCCACACTACAAAAAAAAAAAAAAAAAAAAAAAAAAAAAAAAAAGAAAAAGAAAAAAAGGGGGGGTAAGTACCTAGCACATAATTAGTGTTTTTTTGCTTCATAATAGCTCTACAGTTACTTACTGAAAAAAAATCTTTAAAAAAACTGTTCTAATCACACTAGAAGTAAATCAAATACTGACTTAGTTAAAGCACCAACAGCCCCTGAGTAAGAGAAGCAAAAGCCCTGCTAAGGAAAGCCAACAAAGTTCTGGGTCAGTTCCAAGTTATGCAATAAGATATGGTGTGTCTTTCAACTTTTTATTTGATTGCCAGATTAAGACGGTACCTTTTCAAATAAAGGTTATAATAAGGAACACATTGGACTGCATAATCTAAACAAAATTGCGTATTAATGTTTATATATCAAATATATGCACACTTTTCATATAGGTGCAGAGACTTAGAAGAAAATCCTTCCGTTCAAATTCATCTATCTCTTGGGGGAAAAAAAAACCCTACAGAGATCCCGTCAAGTAAAACATCTTTATTTCACCAAAATCATTATAGTCAGCAGTAGTAAGTGTTTAATGAAAAGGTAGATACATTTATCACAAGCAGACATAATTGCAGAACTCGTATTTTATTTTAGCATTTACACTCCTTACTATCTCAGGAGTTTCCCAAGTTCTGCTAACAAAACTGAGACTTAGTAAATAATAAGTAGTATCAGAGCTGAAAGTAAAGAAAACTGTGTAGCAGCATAGCAAAGTCAAAAGGTTGAATTTTAAGGCCCAGCCAGCTAGCAAATATGATGATATGACAGGCAAGTTATTTGTGCTTCAAATACACTGATTTTAACATTTAATAGCTTATTTCTAGCTCCTAAGTTTTAGAACAAATAACTTCCTGACAGAGTAAATAAAGGATTTGCTCAGAGTTAATGAATCACTTCTCTGGGAGAAAAACTCCAACCAATCAACCAAGAAAAGAGCTAGGGTTTGATTTTTTTTATTGTAAAGGATTGCCAGTTTAACTTCTTTAGTCATGTTTTGTCTCTGGACCTAGGGAACATGAAAGCAATTCTTATGAATGGAGTAGCTTAATGCAGTGTGAAATGCAAAATATGCAGAAACACCCACATATGGAATAACAGATTGCTGTTAAGGTTTAGTAAGAATTGTGCACTCTGAAAATAAAATGTCCAAGTCTTGTTGTTAAAACCACATTGCAATTTCTGATTCTAGACTCTGAAAATGTATCAGAAACCGAGTATATAAAACACCCTTTTTTAATGTATGGGTATATATGTAAATATATGGCATTATTTATTTCTATGCCTGACAGTACCTGTGGGCCTGCAGGATAGATCTACCGCCTCACCAGCAAGAATGTAAAGAAATACCATGTGTGCTAGACTCCAGAGTGATGTGATCATGCATGAGATTCTCCTTTGGCTGTGCCACTGGTGCCCACGTGGATGACAGAAGGTTGTGGTCTGAGGGCTTGACAAAAGCACCCCAGATCAAAGACACTGACAAGCAGCAAACTGTCTGAGCCAGAGAGGTCAGCAAAAGTAAAGTCTCCAGCCACCATGACTTGCTCTGTCCTCATGAGGGGCTCAGATGTCTTTCCTGACCAAGCTTGTTTCTGTTAATTTGTTTTCAGAGTATTTCACCTGAGTGCCTTCATTTCATACCTACATGACCAAAAGGAGTCATTCTCTGTTGCCAGGAGTCACAAGCTCCCAACATTTCCACCTTGGGAGTCTCAGCCTTCCTATCTTGCGAGTCCAAACCTACTACAGAGTCCAGCATAGCCTTTTATCTGTCCCACTTCTTAAGCAGCTGTTGCAGATAAATTCTTAAAATAAGACATCACTGTGGAGTTAAAAGGGTTTGTTGATAATTAAATAATTAAACAATTATAATTAAACAATTATTGAATGATAATTAAATAGTAATGTAATTAAACAACTACAGCCCACTGCTGTACAGGAGAACTCAATGGCCTCAGGGTGGGACTACAGATGTCTATAGTGTAATGTGGTTGACTTGTAGTTAACCTGCCTTGGTGCAGGAGTACAGCTACAGCAGTTTTACTTTTGGCTAGTCCTGCTCAGGATGGTTCTGGTAGGTCCTGATAAGTTGTGGTGTAGACTCCTTGGTTCCTAAGAAGTCAATGGCCTGGCACAGTTCTCTGGGTGTGCACAGCAGGGCTGACTGGCGGTGATGCCTGAACCAAAGTGCTATTCACTCAGCCAGAGTCCTGCACCCATCACTGCTGCAGAGGGCTCCAGCACATATCTCTGCACAGGCACTTCCTTGGAGGGATCCTGTTGCCTTCCTGCTCATCCTCCCTGGTGCTATGTGGTCTGCTGCCTTCTCCCATAGCTTCTGCACCAGGCAGCTCTGTACCAGAGCCCTGCACCTCAGCCAGACGTCAACCTCCTCAGTATCACCCTTGGAAGAGGCACCTGGCAGTCCATATAACCCTACATCTGCAGGGCCCCCCGTGTTCTCTTGGAGCAGCATCTGGGCTGGTGCTAAGGGGCATGCTATCGTGCTGGCTCCAGCACAGTCTTCAGCAGTTCTTCTGTGCAACCTTGGTGTCCCCTGTAATGGGAGCGCAGTGCTACAGCCAGCTGCGCCTCACCAGGTGATCAGTGCTCTCCTCTGGTACAGCTGAACAGAAGTAAACACCCCCTGACCAGGAAAGCACTGACTTGGAACTGCTGTGTTCCACAATAAGGAGAACAGAAAGAGGGGCAGCAGTGTATCTCTATCTGTGAAAAATAAACTGGTCTGTTATGTGCCAACTCCCCATTTGCTATCCCTGGTTACCACTACATTTCCTTCTTCTGTTCTATAACAGTTTGTAACTAAAATGGGTTCTGTTGAGTGCAGTCCATGGTTATTAATGGAAAGATAATTAATGAGAAGGCTATTGCAAGCACTGGTTTTATTAGTGTTTATTTCATTGAATAATGTGGAATAGGAGAGGGCTCTGTAGTCAGAGCAGGGGCAACCTTACAGTTAGGTCCAAGTTCAGTATTAAAGCAGTTCCCCACATTCTCCCAGCAGGACTGTTGATTTGCTTTATCACCTTCTTATGCAGATGAAACTTTACAATGTGTGACTCGGTTCAAGATTTCAGAAAGAATGTGAGTTTTCCAATCCATGCTGCAAGTAAAACAATTTAAAACTTGCTTGTATGCTCTGTGACATAACCAGACAGGACCAGCAGGCAGTCTGAATTGATAGAAATTTTCAAGGTGTGCAGGGCAGCCGATAGATTGGGCAACAGTGTGACATTTCAGAGGGTCAGCCAGGGAAGAAAAAGTGGCAGTGACCCTTATTATTGCAGAATTGATGTCCTTAAATTCCCCATGGGCCAAAAGAAATGAGCATCCAGCTTAAAAAATGGGCCTACCACTAAGTTAACAGTGATCCTTCATCTGTGCGTTACAATATGGGAACAGGCACCAGCACCTCCATCACCAAAGCTGTGAGCGGCCTGGAGAGAAGCTGAAAGCTCATCCCAAATCCAGGGACCCACCTGCAGGCTGGTTACAGGACAGAATAGCCATGAATTATGCAGACTCCTGTAGGTGTAGAAGAAGGGATTACAAGTGACCTCACCCCTGATAAATCACAGTTGTACTAATTAAACAGCCTTGCCCTTAATGGGTTGCAGCTGTGACTAATAACGATAAGTGTGATAAAAGGGGTACATTGGCTAATCAGGGAGAGCTTTGAGGAAGAGGACCTAGAGGAAGAGGAGCCGGCAGTATGAAGGGTGTCCATGTTACTCATGGCAGTGGAAGTAAGTTCTTGTATCAATGTCTCTTCGATGTGCTTTTCAGATTATGCTGCTTGGCTTGTCTCATAGTATTTTTGGCACCAGCATTGCAAATCAGTTATTCAATTGCTCCCCTTGCCTTTCAAGATCTTCCTTGGAAGAGGGTAGAAGGCAAAGAGGCTTTCTCAGAACAGAGATGGTAGTGGGTAGGCTATGAAGGACAAGCCCTATGTTTATGCTTTATTGAAAGATGTGCAAAAGGGAATACAGCATCAGAAACTGCAGACTATGGTTAATCAGTCCCAGCAGAAGCCCACTAACAACTCTGATTGGTTCGTTTGGCTACTTTTTGTTGGTTTCTGTTTTTTTGGTTTTTTTTACATAAACAATATAGACTGACAGTATAAACATTTTAGCAACCCTTTCTAAAAGACCAGAGGAGCCCTTAGAGGAGGCAAGAAACAAATGAAGGATTAAAATTCCAAAAGTGTTGTTTTTGGAATCATCGAATCATCAGATTTACATGGCATCCAATTGTTGCAGCGTGTGGCTATAGTGATAACCGTGTCCAGGGATGACTGGCTGCAGCCCAGTCCATTTTATTGCCCCCACACACACCCTATGCTGGGGGGGGGGGGGCAGGAGGCAGAGGCCTGGGAGCCTGAGTGAAGCCCAGAGAGCTGAGAGAGAGGGCAGACCCAGGGCCCTGGGGTTTTATAGGGTATCACAGGGGTGGAGTTAGGGTTTGGGTCAAGGGAGCAGTTATTAGTAACACAAGAAGGGTAAGATCAAATTCCTTCCTCTTAGGAACAGGGTCATATCACATCCAATGACAACAGCATTCAGTCGAGCTCAATAGAACTGCTGTCTTCCTGACCATCTTCTGTGTCATTATCTTCCCCAGTTCCCATCAGACTGTTTAAAAGATTTCCTAGCAATTCCCCATAGGATGAAGTCTGCTTGGGCAGAAATCCGAAGAAAAGGGGTCTTGTTCTACATAGGTATTCATTATAGATGGGGTCTCATTTCAGTGAAGGTTGATACTGTTCACACAATACTGTAAATACTGTTAGTTTTCCTCCATCAACTGCTAACAACAGAAACCAGATGAAGTTTAGCAGTGGTTGCACAAAAGGTGGACCCTTTTCTATTGAAGGAAGTTTCTGTGTGTATGTCATAAAAACAACTGGTCTTATTTTTTTAAGCAGAGAAATTGTAGTACTGCCTGAGCTACAAACACATCCACCTCACTGCGGTATCTGCGGGACAAGGAGTATTCCACCAGCATATTTGCACAGCCCTCACCATCTGTTGAGTGAAAGAAGTGATACCAAGATTTACTACAGTTTTGCTCTTTCCACTGGGTAATAGCTAGTAACTGGTGTAGTTTTGGTTGTCCAAGTTTTCCTGATCCCCGCTGGACCATTTTAGTGCTCTGGATATGAGAGCCACTCTTTCAGGAGAATTTGGATCCATTAAACTAAACAATTTAGCCAAGTTTTTTAAAAGGTCTTCTGCTACTTTTGCATCCGACTTCTCCAAAGACTCCAAAATCAACATGGACAGATCAGCAGCATTGTTTTGCTGGTTATAACTGAAGACCAGTAAACCACTGAATACATTAGTTCTTTTGCTTCTGCATGTTTTCCTCGTGACATATACTTAAGAAGAGTGTCCGGTACATCTGGTGATGGCCTGACATGATCAACATGATAGTGAGAAGACATGGTAAGAAGGAGGGCAGAGATAAGGCAGCCTGAAAGTTGCCCAGGATAGGGCAGCCAGAAGCTGCAGAGGAACATAGCCTTTGAGTCATGGGAAGGAACATGGCCTGGAGCTGTGGGGAGACAGTGGCCAAAAAAGAGCTGTGAGAAATAACAGCTGCGAGAAAAGCTGCAGACGTCTGGACTTCAATTTTAAAAGAGGTACGGCTACAATCTGGCAGGGTCCCAGGGCAGTGCTGCATTCCCCTGACTGCTGCTGGGCACGTGGACGCTTGGCCCACCAGCAACCGCCCTGCCAGCCCTGGCTGCCCCAGCTCTTTCACCGCTCCAACCTGAGGAAGTAGCAGCTAGAGCAGCAAGCGGCACCGTGGGAGCAGCGACAGTGCTCTGAGAGACAGAATCATCAATATGGTGATCCACAGCTGTGAGACACTAAGTTGACTAAGGAGATATAAACCAGCCTGAGAACTAGAAACAGAGTAGTTTTATATGCTAGTAAAATATACATATTGTATTTAAATATTTGTATAATTGTTAATCCTAAGCAGAATATGTAAATACGTCTATTTAAATGTATTTTTTTAATTCAAAGAAAAAGGGGGAAATGTAGGTTACTGCATCCCTGATAAATCACAGTTTTTCTAATTACCAAAGAAGAAGAACACACTTGCCCTTAATGGGTTGCAGCTGTGACTAATAAAGATAAGTGTGATTAAAGGGGTGGGTTGGCTGGTTAGGGAGAGCCTTGAGGAAGAGGACCTAGAGGAAAAAGACCTTGAGGAGGTAGAGGAGCCCTGAGGAAGAAGGAATGATCCAGAGAGTTACAAACAAGAACAAAACAATGAAAAGATCCATTTAATCTTTTGCTGCTGCAAAAGATTTGTTGAGAGGTCAGTCTGGGTCTGATGGAGTTAGAGACTGCTGTTGGAGCCTGCAGTCATAGTCGAGCTAGGTAAAAGCCTGCAGTCAGAGGTAGCAAGGAAATTCTTGGTCTCATATTCCAGCAGGAAATAGCCAGCAATGAGTCTGCCAGAGAAGCCAACAGTAGGAGCTTGCTGTAGTTGGAGTCAGGATGGCTAAGCTCTAAAGAAGAATAAACCGGGACCCTTTTCACATTGTTAAATGACAGTCTGTGTCTTGGCTCATTTCTAGCCCTAACGAGAGTCTCCTGCCACAAATTCCCACCACAGACCACTGACATCATAGAGATCTAAGCACTAGAGTCTTGAAGTGCATTAGGAATAAAAAAGGTGAATGAGATTTCACTGATGGAAATGAAGCACTGAGGGCCTCGTAACTCTTCATAGGATATTTCATAGGAGATCCCATTTGATAACTTTCTCTTGGCATAATCACAGTTATTCATTAAGGTCTCTGCTAAATGAGGCAGTTTGTTCAGTGAAGAGAGATTAACAATAGAGGTACTACTTGCACATATAGAGCAATTGTAGAGGATTTCCCACTCATGGCATCTAGATGTTGTGCTCAGAAACAGGGTAAAAAAGCCCACCAATCTCTGTCTTCTTTGCTATGTTATCCCTTTCTTCCATGTTTGTATGCAAAGAATTGAACTACTTGCAAACAGGCAAAAAAGACAACTTTTGTGAAACGTAATTTAGCTCTGTGCTCTCACTTTCACTAGCGGGCAGGATCTATCTCTCACGATGCATTTGCTCTCTGCCCTCAGAGGCAGGAAAATATGTCAGGAAAGCATCCATCCTGACTGTGCCATATCATAAGAGGTCTGATCTGCTCTGTTCTGGAAGCCTTGGAAGCACCTAAGTGGAATATTCTTAAATTGCGATTGCTGGTTTTATTCAGCATGTTAATTTGCTGGGGAAAATTGAGGAATCAAAAAGCAAAGTCCTAGTACAAACATCTTTGGAAAAATAGGCAGTATCCAATTTTTCACTGAAAAATTAAGAACACTCAGTCATGTTTAGGCATAACAATAAGTAAATTGTTACAGAAAAACAGTCTACCATTAGAGTGCAGCAAAGGAATTCCTACTGGTCTTCTGTGAATCTTTAATGCTCTTTGAGCAAAATGTGTATTTATAGGCAGCATAAAATGTGGACCTCTTTTCAGAAAGTGTGTTTTTCATTGCTTTCTATAATGTGCCTGTTGTTTTTAACAAAGTTCTAGATGTCAGAGCAACTACAAGCAATTACTAGTCAGTAGGGGGAATGAAAGGGTAGTGCTGCAGTGAATGTCCATGACCATTATGTTTACCAGTCACCAAATGCATGCAGCAAGCATGTAGTAGGAAACAGGTGCCTCTTAGGTAAGGGTTAGTGACTGTGTGTGCAAGTTCTTTAGGTAGGTACAGTGGCAAAGTGAAAAACGCTATCTTAGACTAGCCACATGATAGATGGTAAATTGCCTGGGCTCCAGAGGTTGTTTCTTCTACCAATTTTCTGGATTATTTTACTCCTCACTTCATCCTGCTCTATCAGATGAGTAACATGTTCTGTCAGAGTCCTGAGCTCAGTAACGGATCAACTGCAATACAAACTATGAACAGCACAAGTCCAGGCTTACTGTGTGTAAGGCTTGTTGTACGTTTCCTATACACCAAAAGTTTAAATAACACTTGGAATATGGGTTATTTTCAAATGAGCATTCACAGCAATCTGGTCTAGGTTAAAGTCCTCTACACCATTCCAGATATGTAGGCAAATACACTGGTGGTCAGCAAAGACTTCTACATTTACTGCAAGTTACATCATTACTCTTGAAAGGGACAAGAACAGTCCTTCCACTTCTGTGATGCATTTTTTCTTTCTCATGCTCTGTACAGCAACTATAAGCTGATCATAGAAGAAATTCTCCAAAAGCATGACTGCACCGTGCTGACGGTGCAGTACTGGCAGCAAAGAGTTTTATTTGTCTCATCAATTTATTCTTTAATTTTGGGTACATGGTCCCATCCTCAAGTCCCTTTTCTTCAGTTCCTGTGGCACAGTCGAACAAAGGCTTTTATTCTGCGAGAAAACAGTATTATTCCTTGACAATACACTTGTGTGAGTTTCTACTTGGGACTAAGAGGAGGATCTGAACTCCCAAGCCAATGCCCTCTCACGGGTAGGAGTGACAACAAGCCTCTGCTAAACCCCGTTTAACCAGTAGATGGCAGAACTTTATTCTCTGTTTTGCTGCTGAAAACGAAGTTCAATAAACGTTACTGCAATTTTCTGAAGACTCATTTAAAGAAAGACAGTTAAGTAAACCATTGCTAAGACCAGAAACAAATTATAACATATTTATTAAAATATGCTGATCACAGAATTTCCTTTGGAGGATGCACAATCACCTAATTAAAGAGGGAGATGCAGTGAACCCTCAGTTCAGTAACAAGAATATACTATAGTATTTCTGAGAGGTCTTCTGGGAGTTGTCAAACTCTCTGTTTTCAGACTTGTACTCCTATTGCACACTGAAAATTTGAACAGCTTAAAATAGTCATGACTAACAACGAAATCTCACCATGAACTCCTTCATGAGCCACCAAACATATTTTCCTGTACTTGGGACAAGCTGTAGGCCATAACCTGCAAGCTCCCATCTCACCGGTTCTTCAGTTTATTCACAGATGACTTCCCAGAGTCAGGAACACTTTTACTGAGTGTTGAACTCATTTGAATATATAAATTCATATGTTTTGTAGAACATAGTATGTTAAATTATATACCCTTAGGTTCTGCTTATGGGGACACAGCACTCCAGAGGAAACCTCATCACGCCTTTTCATTATACTACAGGGAGCCAGGAAAAGCAGGATGGATGCAGACACTTCTTTTTGCTGACATCTCCAAATCTCTGGGTCCTCTAGGCTGCCAGCTCAAGTTTATTGCCTCCCTGTCAGACCTATCCTAGCCCAGTTTGAGACTGATTGCAGCAATCCTGTGATTGCAGCAATCCTGTGATTGCTGCAGCCTCAGTGATCAGCTGAGCCTGCATGGAAGATTGCTGCAACACTGAAGTCTACTGCTGTATGTTAAGGTTTTATTGACTGTAATAAGCTGAAAACAATCTCTTGGCAATTCAAAGCTTTTGTAACTTCTTGATAGGATCAGAAAGAGTGAAATATGTTGAGAGACACAATAGTGAAGTCAGTAATTGAACAGATATGATTGATGTGCTCCCTGGACTTCTAGGACATTGGTGAATAACCTCAAAGAAACACTCCAGAAGGAATCTGATACTAGACCAAGCTTCTTGGAAATGGATTTCAGTAAGACAGAAAGGAGAAAGGACTGACACATAATTCCTCATCTGTTGTGAAATAATTTCATGAAAAACCCTAAAAGCACTCTAGGATGCACATGGCTGCAACATGAAAGGCATTGTTATTCCTATTTGCATCAATTTTCACTGCAAGAACAGAAAATAATTTTCTTTAATCCTGATTTAGCACAATGCATGATTGTCCAAGAAAACTGTTGGACATCCTTGCAATCTGATCCTAAACCCAAGAACCCATTTCAGTAAACGTCTTCCTACAAACAATGGATCTAATATAGTTCTCACCTCTTGACAGTCTTGAGAGAAAGGCAAACCCACATATTTTTAGTCATGTGCTAAATAAGACACATTATTATAAACTCAACCCCAATGAGAAGAATACTGAAATGCTCAAATGCTGGAAACACCAGCAATAACATTCAGACAGGATTGCCATAAACCCTTGAACAGCCTGACTTCCAATCCCGTGATAGACTCTGTGTCCTTACAAAGAATCAGTAGAGGCTGAAGCAGTTCTGCCTCTCTTTCTGGGGTACAGAATCTTCCCTTCTACTATCAAACTCAGGGGCCTTCCCTCCCCACAGAACAGAAAGTACAAACCTTGCAGATATTCACTGGGAAAAGTCAGAGCTGATGTATGGATTTCTCATTTCTGTTGCTGACCTGCTATTTTCACTAGTCTTTGCTTTTTGTCCAAGAGATTTTAGGTCAACCAGATTTTGCAGCAATTACTTTGGTATCTAGGTTTTTATTCATTATTTGGTATGGAGGCTTTTATTCGTGATTCAAAACTTAGTTATATATATGGGCCTTGGAAGTCTGTTCTGTTAGAAACAACAACAACCAAATTAAAATTTTTAAATTTTCTTTTTAAAGGAAGTGACCCAGAGAAGCATTACAGGACTTAATCCCACAAAGAGGAACATATTTGAAAAGTTTTTATTACTATTAATTAAACATATACAAAAATAAAAACTTCTATCAAATAACGAAAGATCTAAAGCTCTAAGATATTTTAAAAATCCTCTGGCTTTTCAGATCATCAGAGTCATCTACTATTTTGTGGTGTCATGTAGAAACATGGGCTTCCACCTTCAAGAGCCAAAAGCCAAACTACAAACATAACTGTGTTCTGCCAAACTCAATCATAGCAACCTCTCTGGCCAAAGGTTTGAAAACAATATTATGAATTAAGGTCCAGTTCCACGTTAACCATTTGGTAAAGCAAATTGTATGTTCTAAAAAACAATACAATTCTAAAAGAAGAGCTTAGTGCGAGTGAATTATTCCATGTGGTATTTATGCTGAACAGAAAGCAGGCCATCCTGGAAGAGATTTTTAGCAATAATTCAAAAGTACTGTATGTTGTAGATTACACGCTACTTAGAGATATCAGGTCAGAGAACAGCAGGTTTAACTACCAACAGTCCATAGAAGTCTTAACTGTTCCAGTGAAATCAGTAGCAGGTATATCAAAGCCAGGATTTCCATATTAAGTTTAAAAAAAATCCTACTCAATGTATCTTGTTTTCTAGATCTTGGGGTCCTTCCCACTGATTTCTTCTGGTCTGACAGTTCCAGCTGGACAGTGTATGTAGGCAGGAGGATGTGTCAGCACAGGTCATTGTGTGGGAATCCAGCCCACAAACACCCAGGTGACACATCATGGGCATTTTCTGTGTTTCATCCTTCTTTAGTAGTAGAGCTAAGCACTTCCATTTTCACTTACCTGAGACTTCCTCCTCTGCAGCAAAGGCAGCAAGTAACACAGTTTGCTCTTAGCCTGAGCTTTCTTCAGGTAAAAACAAAACATTATGGACCTTGTTTTACACCACCTGTCAGTGGTTAACATGTCTCCTAGCCAGTGCCCTCCAAGACCTTTCCAAGACTTGCAGAATATTTACATTCCTTACATGCAACTCCTCTTTACTATGTATACAGTTATTTTCCTGGGATTAGATACTTTTTAGTTTACTAAACTGTTAAGCAAAGTTTTCTCTCTGACCATCCAGGAATCACTCTGGCAGGCACACTCAGACCACGTGAGCTGGAACAGAGGTCACTTCACAATGGATGGCTCCAGTGAGCTGAGAGGTGCCCTGTTGGTCTCCCTACACACCCACTCTCATCCAGTCAGACCAGGTTTCCTTAGTGGCTGGACCCCAGTTTTCCTATGACAGACTCCATGACAGTCTCAGACTCCTGGATTCTTACAATGGTTTAATCTTGGTGTAGTGACAAAATAACAGCTCAAATGGTGTCTTTGAGGAAGGACCCTGCGCAAAGCAAACCCTGGGCTTTTATACCCTCACACTCTAAGCATGTGAAAGTCTGGGGTCTTCCAGCTGAACCACTGGCTCCTGCTGTGTCTCTCAGTGTCTGCTCACCTAGATGGGCCACAGGGTCCTGCACCCTTTGTTGGGTCAATGCCAGTTCCTAGCCTCTTACTTCTGGCTCCTGCTATACAGAGCTCAACGTGCAGCTCCCACTGCAGCTGCACCCCTTGGGTGCACCTGTCATATTTGTACTGAATGTATTCCTCCACAATATTCAGGCTCAAACCGTATACTGTTCTACTGGGAACACGGTGGACATTGATAAACTCTCCACGGCACTCAGCTATGGGGATGATGTAAATTATGTCCTCTAGGATGTCCTCTACTCTGATATTGTTCTTTAATATTGACGTCATGATATTGATCTTGACCAGCTTGTAAGTAACAGTCTGTTTCTGCCAGCAGCCAGGCCAATCAGGTCTCCTCCTGCCAAGAAAAACAACAGGAGGTCCCACTCCTATTGCACTACCACGAGGATGAGGATGCAGTCCTGTGTGTCAGGTGGTGTCCCGAGCGACACCTGCTCGCTTCCGGGCCCAGGCTTCTCTGACTGCACCCCTGGACTCCTCCGAAGCCTGAGCAAGCGCTCGGGCTGTGAACACCTGGTGCACTTACGGCCGGCACAAGGCACATCGCTGCCCGCACCCTGCTGCTCATGTCACAGTGCCCGTCTTTCCGATGACTCTCACCGCAGCAGATTTGGCCCTGACCTCCGTACCACCCTCCTACCCACCCCTCCATAGTCACAGCGCTCCCTCTCCTCCTTCTACATCCAGGGAAAGGGGCTGGCCGAGGAAAGCAGCGGCTCTCTGCGGGGCCAGGGCTGCGGGCCGCAGGGGTAAGCCCGCCCGCCCCTCGCCCTCTCCGCCCGGCTGGCCATCCGCTCGCTCGTCCTCCCTTCCTCCCTCCCTTCCCGCCTNCCCGGCGGCTCGGGTGCCTGGGAGCCGCTTCCCCGGCCGGCGTGCCCGTTTCCGATGGCCGCGGGGGAAGGTTGTGGGGTGGAGGGGCGCCCCTGGGGCAGAGCCGGGACGGGTGCGGGCCCGGGCGGAGGGCGGGGACCGGCGGCTAGTAGGGCCCGGTGGCTGAACGGGGGATCTTGCCGTCTCCCCGCGCCGGCTCCCGCGGGAGGGGCTGGCTGGAGTCGTTGGATGCTGCGGAGGGAAGGCGGCTCTGGCGGAGCAGCCCCCGCGAGGCACCGTCTCGTAGCAGCGGCCGGCTGTGCGGCCCCTGCCGCGGCTCCGGGCCCCGGCTGGCGAAATCTCCGACACCAAGCGTGGGGCTGGCTCACAGCGAGTACAGGGGGCGGCTTTTGCAGGGCGGAGAAAGGAGAATAGATTTAGCTCGAGAAGAGCGGGCGTGGAAGAGAAGTTGTGCTGCCCTGTCCTCATGTAGGTGAAGCTTTAACATTGATTTTCCTCCTGGAACTGCTCGAGCTTTATCTGTTGGTATGCATCGAGCACACAGCAACTCCTCTGTGTTGCAAAAAACCGCAGTAGATCTGCAACATAAGTGGGACAGGGAAAGGATGGAAGAAAATAATTAGAAGGTGATGCCTATAACGTGTTGAGTTTTAATAATTTTGGGTAACAAAATAATCTGTTTCATGTTCATGGCACAGACAGGAGGTGCAGATGTTCTGTAACAGTCCTGGTGTTTGCCTTCTAATTTAACTTGACTTAGGACTGTGGCTATGGAGATGCCCAGTTTCAGTAACTGGATCAGGTATATGTTTGGATCCGTCCCTGTTTATGTTCAGTATGTTTCCACATTTCATAACATCACCACAGTTCCTATTTATTTTTTAACTGGAGGTTGTACTTTGATATTTAGTTTCCACCTCTAAAGCTGGTAAAGGTGGGGGGAGGGGGATAAAGGGGAAGACGGAGAGGTCTGGACTTTAGTATTTTTTAGTATCAGCAGGAAACTTGGTCTAAAACAGAGGATTCTCTCTCCAAACAATTGGAATTGAATTAATATCTCTGAGCACTCAGTGCTGTTGCTATTGTTCACACTGGCTTTATCAATCTGCAAAACCGAAGTAAAGGAAGACCACCCTAGAGAAATATTAACACTGGAATGTTTATTTAGTAATGCTTTGCTTAAAAGCAATTGTGCTTCATCAGAATGTCCTAATAAACTTCTGGGGATTGTTACTGCTTCAAAGAAAGTAAGAGGAGTGTAATGGGCATAGAGTAGGAAGTGCAGCTGACTCTTGTGCCTTCTAGGATCTCTGGTGTGTGTGAGGATTTATTAGGAAAATTATCAATACTTTACTCTTCTCAGACTTTATAAGATAGAGGAGATTCCTGAAGAAGCTTTCCACATAAAAAGAAGTCTGATCACTTAGCCGTGCTTTACAGAGTATGTCATGCAGACTATTGCTGAATTGAAAAGACCGTAAGGCTTTCAAACTGCAAGTTTTTGTCTTATCATATTTGTAATTTAACACCTTTCTTTCACTCTGGTTGTATTGGGCCAGAGGATGATACACTCCAACTTTGATACTATTTGTTTTTATAGCAATGGTGGAAGAGCCAAAACAATAAATGCAGAAAACTAGAGAAGAAATAACATTTGAATAGTAAGAAATGGAACAAATCTCTTTTGCTAGTGTTTTCCAGCATAGACTTTCACTGTAGGATTGTAAGTGAGAGTAAGAGCTGGAAATCTGCTCCCTCCTTGGAGTAACAATCCACTTAAACTAAATGGAAAGATGTGAATTGAAGAGAGTCCGTTTGTGTCTTGAAATATAGAGAATGTAGAGAGGAGTCTTAATTGTGTGAAAATGAGATAATTTTTTAAGGGTTTTTGCCTTCACTGCTGCCTTAGGGATTGATTAATTCAGAAGATTTCCTCTAGGTATTTGGCACTTTCTTGAAAGAATTGGGACATCCCACAGCTGTAGGATCAGGACTTCAGATGCTTGTGAAAGAGGGTGTTAATTTTGGTTGTTTGGGTTTGTTTGCGGTTTTTTTTGCCTACCCTTTCTGTGTGAAAACTGTTATGAAAAAGGTGATTTAAAAATGTTTAGTGGAATGCAGTTGGCCTCCCCAGGGAGCTGGGCCAGCAAACTCTGCTAACAGCTAGTTTGAGTTCATGAAATTGTATCAGACACACACTTGTTCTCCTTACAGACTGAAGCTGTGGGTATTTGAAAGCTGGATTCATCTACATGAACAGTTGAATAGCAGCTGAGATTGCAGGTAGAAGTTTTTTGTGTGAGAAAATTATCTTTATTTCCAGAAAACAAATTCAGGATTTGTCTTGAAATGGTGTAAAAAGTTAGGACCCCCCAGTGTCAGATTATTTCACAACAGAAGTAATCCTCTCATCAGTTCTTCATCCTGAAAGGATCCTTCTACCTACATATCTTCAGTAGCTCTGAAACAGTTCAGATTTCAAGTTGCAGAAAAGGAGTTTTCAAGGTGCGGAGAGAGTAGTTTATAGAGCTGGTATAATTGTAATGGCATGAGCACAGAGCTGATTCACAATCCTCTCATTTTGTTTGCCTTTCCCATGCACCTCTGCTGTATTTCTTAACTCTTCACAGGAGTCTTTTGAAAGCAACAGACCAATACTGAGATGTCTTTTAATCCTGCCTTTTGAAATTGAACCAAAACTTCAGACCAAGTCTTTGTACACGTGCTCTGTATTCCATGCTTCTTGCAGCACTTCCATGTTGGTTTTGTGTTTTTTCTAACTAACACTGAAAGCTAGTTCTGTCTTAAAACTGGTCCAAGCTGCATATTTGTTAATGAACAGTCTAAGAGTACTAGCATAGGGTAAAAAAGCCACAAGTTTGTATAGAGGTAGGAAGTAGGTTAAAGTTCAGAGTTGCTCCCTCAGGAGGTGGGAAAAAAAATTCAGCGCTTCATTTTTCAGTGTTTGGTAGTCTCCAGATAAGTTTCCTATTATTCTCAGGTGTAACGCTGCTCATTTTCCTGTAACAAAAAAGGAAAATTAGTCTCTACTTTTATTTGGGACACTCAGGGTGAGTGTGCTGAAAAAGCATTCCCTTAACACTTACACCTGCTTAATGATCTGGATTTTGTTAAGACTAGATTGCATTTCAGAGGCTGTCTGAGAGCACACTACATATGTGTGCTTGCCTGGGTTAGCAAACGCTGGTGAGATCTATATGAGAGAAGTGTTTTGACTGTTGCTCTAAGTAAGTTCACAATACCTGTGTTGAGGTGAGGGAGGAGGTAGCATTTGGCTTTTTGGAGGATGTGAAGGAGCTTAATATCTACACTTTGGAACTGGGCATGCATTTAAACTTCCAGCTCACTTGGAGTTGAAGTTAGTTTAAGGCCTCAAAGTTTGATTTCACAAACTTGATCTCTGACCTAAACTTTTAGTTCCAACATGTGCGATACAGCATTGCTAACAAAGTGCAATGGTCAGAATGATTATGACAGGCTATGAAATACACAGATTATGGGAATATGCAATTAGCAATCTGTTTAGTGTATTGGAAGTTCAGAACTTTATGGATCTGAATAAATAAGTATTTTAGCATTGCAGTCAAAAGTTTCAGGCAGCAGGAGAAAGCAGGAGCATCTGCAATCCAAAGCTCTGTTTATTCCAGTACAGTGTTTCTCTTGAGCATTAAAATTGAAAGGGGTTCCCTGAAACTTTGCCTAGAGATTGTTTAAGAAACCCTCCTTTTTCCATTACTGCATTTTTTCCATTGTGGAATACTGATGTAGTTTATACCGGTGGAATAGTTGCTCAGTCATCAAATTGTTAGTGGACCTCTCTTTAAAGATCTATATGTAATGATGGACCTTTCTGTGTAAGGAAGAAACACTAAGACTCTTTCTTCAGTCTCTTTAACCACCGAAATCTCATCAGTGTCTGTTAGCAGCAGTGGAATAGCGTATATTTGTTACATAGTAGCCTTATCTGCCACAGGTAGAGTGAATGTTAAATAATGAGAGCTCCTCTAAATCAAAAGAAGAAACCTGTGTTTATTGCAACAGTAATTGCACTCATCTGTTCATTGTACATCCAAGAGTAATTATAGCATTTTATATTTCTATAAAACAAGACTCTGCTTGTTCTACTTCTGGTGTTCAAGTCTGTCCAAATGCTGGGGGCATATATGGGCTTGAGGTTTTATTTACTTATGGTTTGGTTGGGTTTTTGTCATTGTTTGGTGCGTAGGTGGGGTTTTTTGTTGTTGCATTGTCATGTGTCTGGTCATTTCTATGTCTGTCGATTTACCCAGTGTAACAAAAACATTTTTCTTAGGCAATTTGAATATTTAAACTAAAAAAAATTCTCGCCACATGGATGTCTCTGTTAGGATTTTCTTTCTAAACTGACTTGAATTATGGATAGATTTACTTAGCAAAGTTTTACTACTTTAAACACCTGACTCATACTGAAGAGGTTGCCTTTTCATATCAAAAATGCAGGCTTTTGTCAACATGCTTAACATGGGTATTCTCCCTTCCTTGGTTTTTGGATAAGGTAGGCATGCACAAACATGGTGCAATTCCAATATGATGGAAGTTCCTACATGCTGGACCTCCTTAGATCTCTTTATTCACAGCTTATGCCATCTATAACTTAGGTAAACTGGAATTAGTCATCACCTCTTTTAATGGAGGCCCCCTGCTGTGTAGAATGTGAAACCATGGGAAGAACTATGGGAAGTTTTAGAGGCTCAGGGGAACTGAGCAATAGCCCTTAATTAAAGAAGTGCTCTTCAGCTGTACCTAACTGCTAGAAGTGTCACAAAGTGCATGCTCAATGTTGCGATGAGGAATTTATAACTCGGTAGCTTGCTACTCTGCTGCAGCTCTGCTTAGATTTTTTTAAGTTGCTTGCTTTTGCTATTTGGAGGTGCTTGCTGCAAAGTTGGCAGCAAAGTACAGATACATACAGTGGCAGTCATTTGAGTGGACAAAACCAAGGGAGATAACTTGTGGGCGTAGGAGTGATAATTGCAACAGAATGTGGTAAGATCAGATTCAGCATGGATGAAAAATGTTGCATTTTTCAAGCAAGGCTGTGGATATTGCATATGTCCTGCCTTATCACCAGGCAAGGACTTTTACCATGGTGGTCCTGCCAGCTCACCTCTTTTTTTCTAGGTTTTAAGCTGAAAGTTGCATCACAGAAACATCATATTTTGTCATGTTTCTTCACAGATTTCCTGCAAGTACCAGCAAGTCTGAGCCTTCCCCTTTTTCTTGATGACTGATAAAATTGCATTTTTGTTTTGCCTGAGTGTAATCTTTTTTAGCATTTCTAGAGTCTGGTAAAATGTTCAAATTAAACTGCTTCTTTTCTGAGTGTGTGCTTCCCAGCAATGGCCAGGAGTTTATCCACATTATAGGAAAAAGACCATTTACTACTTGAAATCTGTTTTAGTTAAGATATTAGGTGTTTATGAAGAGATGTCTAAAATTAACCTCTTATCATTAATAACATAGGCACCCTTTCATAATTGGAAAGACAGCAACTGAGAAACCAAAGATGGAATAGAAAAAGCAATTGTGGCAACATGTTTCTCCAAGCGATATTAAATATATATCTGTACTAAAATGCTGAATAACCATGGCTATTCTGTTCCTACTTTATGGCCTGAAGCTTAGACAGAAGTTTTCTCATCCAGAACCTTTTTTCCTTTCTGCAGGCCAAACAATCTGTGTCTTTGGTTTATCGTCAGGTATTTCTGTGATAAATGTGATTATTACTAATTATTACAAATGTTTTGTAAACGTTTCTGCTTTGTACTACAGAAAGAGCATGGTTTACTGTCAGCATGTATGTAGGAAACCACTTAGTATGCTACAGTTTCTTCTTTTTCTGGATGGTGAAAAATGAGTGGGATCTCTGATATCCCTTAAAACCCCCAAAACAATACATATTGTTGATAGCATGGATCTTTTTACAGTAAAGGAGTATAAGCTGTTGTAGAGTTCATTCTCTACCCTAAAGGGCAAGATACTGCATTTGCAAAACACAGCTTCCTTTTTTTATATTTGGAAAGTTATGGCGTTATCCAAATAAATTTGCCCCTCTTGGTATTCTTGGTTACAATCTTTCTGTATTTCTGCTTCTCCAAAGGAGAGGGAAAAAACAGAAATCAAACTTTCTGTGGTGAGCTGATATGCAGTCTGGGTGAATTGAGGTGCATTCTAACAAGAGATTGGGTGCGGTGGCACAGTAATAAGCTACCACATTGATTTAACAAGGTGAGTGGAAAACAATATTGATAGGGAGTTCAGATTCATAGATGATCAGCATTAGTGTGGGCCAGATTGTGGATGTTCTCAGAATCTTAATAGTAGGCACCAAGGAAAGGCTAAAATAAGGCTGTTTGTCTGGTACACTTCATTCAGGTCATGCAGCCCTTTAAGAAGGTTCCAGTACCCTGAGATTAGCTCTGTTGGTCAGAGCATGGCACTAATAATGCCAAGGTTATGGATTAGAACTCTGTATGGGCCATTCACTTGGGCTTGGTGATCCTCTTGTGTGCCTTCCAACTCATTGTGTGAGTCAGTGTCAGTAATGAGATGCTCCTTTTTAAATCCTATCCTGCATTTTCAGGTTTGAATAATTCACGTTTTTTATATTATCTCCACACAGACAGTTGTAAGGTTGTTGGGCAGAAGATCAAGTGCTTGTTTTGGTATTTCTGAGCAGGTGTCGGTGTGGTCACGCATTGGCCATGGTCAGTGCGTGTGACCCTGCTTGCTGCACCAGTTCCAGGCAGACAGATGTCTATTCACCCATGTTTGCTCATTTATATTTCAGTGCCTGCAAAACATTAATAAATCTTCCTTGCTTTAATCCCAAGTTAACCTGTATCAAGTTAACAAAAAAGTTAACCTGTATCTATTGCAAGGATGACTTTAAAAGTTTTGGTATACTGAGTGTGCGGAGTATTGCCCCCCGATTTCTTTTTGGCAAATCACTAGTTTAGAGTTCTGTGCCGTAGCCATTCTGTTTATAATTTACTGTGCAGAAATAGTAGTTGGTATGACTGAGGCTTCCACGTCTCTGTGAAATTTACTACAGTAATGCTGCTGGTTGGTAATTTTTCTAGAGATTTTACCTCTTTTCAGGTATTTCTGAATGGCTTCCAGGTTTGTAACCGTGTTGTTCATATCAGTGTGACCAGGCTGATAAAAAGAACTTGTGATTAGGCCTCGGTCAGCCCACAGTTTGGCTTATTTGTGTAACTCACTGATGAGAGGAGATTTGTACTGAAGTATCTCATACTGTGAGATATTCTCTGTTCAGGGAAGATGGTGATGTCTGATAAAGTAATGTTAACATGTAGATAATGTGTCATAACATCTTGAATTTCTGCTGTGATTTGCCAAGACGTGGACTTGAATGGAAAATGTTCGAGCTGTAATTTATACTTGGATGAGAATATGTGAACTGAGTACAGTGGACTCATGGTCATGTCAAATTAATGATCTGCTTTATCTGTCAGGGGATATCCGAATATTTTCTATCTATGGCTACTCTTAAACTTTCCCATGAGAAATTGATATGCATAAAATAAAGTTCTCAAAGTGGAATGCAAAAATGTAATCTTAACAGGAGTGTAGCTGGCAAGAAGAGGAAGGAAGAAATTAATTTTGATCATGCTCAGTTATAGAAGCAGAGAGTTTGCTTAGAGGAATAGCTAGTAGCTCATGCTGATTAAAGATCCTATTTATGACACCTAAAATTTTAGGGGCTTGTGTACAGGGTGAGTATCTGCAATGCTGGGAAGAGGAGTTTGAGAAAATAACTTGTCAATGGAAATGTGAGAGGTGTGATATATTTGAGGTTGTGGGTGTGTTTGCAGTCTGACCTTTTTTTGCTGACCTTCCAGCTTCCCTGGGCATTCAGCTTTTTATCTAGAAACATCCGTTCTTTTCTTTGAAAGAATTCTGGAAATTCTTCTTTCTCTACATTATCTTGCTCCTTTACACCCTGGACCTTCTTTTGTTACCATTTCTGCTATTTCTCTTTGATTGTCTTCTAAATACATGAATTTTGAAAATACTAGAATACTTTAAAAATCCCTCATAAATGTGTTCTACATAGTAGTATTTCCTTAACATTGCATGAAGCCAGCAGGTGAGATAAAGGAATTAATTCTTTGGCCTTGCTTTGTTTGTTTTTAACAAATACTGGACCTTGGGCATCCTTTTGCACCAATCTCCAAGGCCTGTCATGTGTATCTCCTGCCTTGTTTTGAGTTTTCTTGTTTGAAAAACTGGGGCAAGAGAACATAATGGTACTCGAATGAAACAGGAACAGTACTCTGAGAAAACATCAGTGGATCTGAAAATCAGGCCTGTGGTTATCTCTCTACTAAAAAAATTTAATAATGACTGGGAATGTTGCCAGGCACTGCAAGAGAATTGTTCTCACTGTTAAATTGTTAGCTTGATCCTTGGCATGTGTTGGCCTAAGCCAGCGCTTCCAGAAGAGACTTGGGCAGAGTTCAGGTCTTCACTGTGTCCTAGGAAGTGTTCCATTAAGTAGTTTGCATATGGTTAACCTTTTCTGGACATTAAGAGATATTTCTGTAGTGAATTTAGGCCCCTTGCTACTAGTTGGCCTTGCTATAGGGAATATCCCAGGGTCTTTTAACTTCTGTTTTTGATCCTAAAAGTACTAGGTCCCAGAGGAGTGCTTCATCCAGCAAACCATTAAGCCACAAAAAAACAGTAAATCAGTAAGCACAACAAAAAAAGAAAATACCTCAAACTAAAATTATGTTTACAGTAGAGCCTATGTAATTATCTTTTTGTGGTGACCCTAACAAGTCTTTCTGAAATTCTTTTTGTCTCTGATAGCATTTGTAATCTTAGTATATAATACTTTCTGTCTCAAAATAATAGTGTTTTCTTGTTTTGTTAAATTGTTTTTAATTTTGAATGAAAATGTCTGTCAGTTTAGTTTTAGATCAATGCCCACTTCTGTTGGTTTTGGCTGTGATACAGTTAATTTTGTCCCTGATAGCTAGTATGAGGCCATGTTCTGGATTTGTACTGGAAACACGTTTGATAACACAGGGATGTTTTAGTTGCTGCTGAGCAGGGCTTACACAGAGCCAAGGCCTTTGCAGCTCCTCACCCACCCCATCAGCGAGGAGGCTGGGGGTGTGCAGGGAGCTGGGAGGGGACACGGCTGGGATAGCTTGACCCCAGCTGACCCAAGGGGTATCACACAGCATGTGTGTGATATAAATGCTGGGCATCATGCTCAGCATATAGAGCTGTGAGGAGAGGTAAGAGGGAGATGTTCAGGGCTATGGTGTTTGTCTTCCCAAATCACCATAGCGCCCTGCTGTCCAGGACATGGCTGAACACCTGCCTGCCTGTGGAAGAGGTGGATGTATTCCTTGTTTTGCTTTGCTTGCAGTCAAGCTTTTGCTTTATCTATCAAACAATCTCTATCCCAACACTTGATTTTTTTCATTTTGCTGCTCTGATTCCCTTCCTTTTCCCACCAGAAAGGAGTGAGGGAGTGGCTGAGGGTGTTTAGTTGCTGCCTGGGGTTAAACCACAACACACTTAAGAAATTGAACTGTGTTGACATGGTGGTTTGTGAATCACAGAGGCACAAATGACTGTGTAGAAACAGCATAAAGAAGAGAATAATGAAGACATTGAATTTCCTTTGTGAAATTGTGTCCAGAGAAGGGCAACAAAGATGGTGAAGGGGCCTGAGCACAGGTTCTGTGAGAGTGGCTGAGGGAGATGAGGTTGTTTAGCCTGAAGAAAAAGCAGCTCAGGGGAGACCTTATCATTCTCTACAATTCTCTGAAAGGAGGGTTTAGCCAGGTGGGGTCAGTCTCTTCTCCCAGACAGCCAGTAACAGGATGAAGCATGTCCCTCAAGCTGCACCAGGGGAGGTTTATGTTTGATATTAGGAAAAAAATTATTCCAGTTATTGGAATAGGCTGCCCAGGGAAGTGATGGATTCATCATCAAAAGGTGTGTGCATGTGGCACTTGAGAACATGGTTTAGTGGTGGATAGGGTGGTGCTCGGTTAACAGTTGGATTCAATGGTCTTAGAAGTTGTTTCCAGCTTTTAAGATTCTGTGATTCTAAACCGTGTGGTGTATCCCTATTTTTCACGCAGTACTGCTGTCTTCCTTCAGACCTTTTATCTCTGAGGATGTGTTACAAGTAGATTTGTGGTGGAAGGGGAATGACTGACAGTGCCTTTTTCTCTGGTACAGACCTTTGTGTGTGAGATAGATAAATTGTAGACTGTGGGACATGTACTTTGTGTGAAGGACAGATGTAATGAAAATGACCTTGATTTTTCTTTTGTTTTAGGGACACTAACTAGGGTCTTCAACAACCATGAGCAACCCTTTCATACAGATTGTGGAGCCACTGGACCCGAAACAGCCTCTGAAGAAGTTCTTTAACCTGAGCAAATTGGAGGATGTGAGATATGGTACGTTGACAACATAAGAGAAGCATTTTGTTAATACTGATGAACAGAACCTGAACAGACTTGGCCACATTGAGTCTTGGTCTCTGGAGAGAACTGTGAATTTAAAAGGTGGATCTTGAAAACAAAATTTTAGCAAAATGTAATTCTTGAAATTTAGAATGACAGAAATATTGGCAAGATCGCAGTAGTATTTTCTCAGCATACTGTGCACACAGCAGTCTTGTTTTTGCTGAGTGGGTGGGGAGAGCTAGGCAAAACTAAGAGCACAAGTTTTCTCACTGCTAAAGGCTGGAAAGGGTCTAACACTGATGTATATGACTGAACCAATCAGAAAGATTTTTCAGCTTTGAAAGTAGTAGTGGCTAGAGAATCCTTTCTGTGGAGGCTTTTTCCTTACTTCCTCTGACATTTCCCAAATCTTTCAGTGGTATTGGTAAAAATCTTAGTGTCTGTGCCATTGACTTAAAAACTTGAGTATCTATACTTTAAAGTTATCTATGGTGGGTGTTTGGTGTTTCAAAAGGAAGCAGGTGATCAAGGAGAATTCAGGGAACAAGAGGAGGAACATTTTCTCTGAATGTCAGCAACCATATCTATTACTCCAATAAGTGAGCAGTCAATTAATGTCAGTCTTGGTAGGTGAAAAGTAGAGAAGAGTCTTAAAGAACAGACAAATACATATAAGGTGTTACCAATAGATCCGTTCCAGGATTCCAGGAGTGATAAACTCCAGATTCTTTAGAGTGAAAAGGATGCAATTCCCACTATCCATCATAAAAAGGGAATAGCTTAGCAGGGAAGGGCAAGAGAAGATTCTAAAAAAAAAAAAAACAACCCAGAACAACAGTAACAATAACCCCCAAAACTCCCAAAAAAACAAAATTCCCCAAAACAAAAGCCACAACAACAACCAACCCAAATTGTTCTGAATTACTGTGTCCTGAATAACAGATGGGGCTTTTTTTTTTTAACAATAGCACTAATGAGGTTCACTGAGTGACTTTTATGTCTTGAGGCCAGCCTTGTGTAGAAAGTTGGAACAAACTTCTCAAAAGATGTTAAAATGTGAATATTCTGTGAGGCAGTCAAACAACTACTATTAAAGTGTACCAGAGGAGGAAGGACTGAGACATGTTTGGGTTTTTTCTTCACACCCGTTCCTTGTAGTAGAGCTGTCAGGACTGCTCCAATAGTATTTTGTGTCATTTTCTTTAAATACTTCTGATTTGAAGTAAAAGAAGATTAATGGATGCACAGTCTGACTTTCATTCAGTTTCATCTTCCATCTCTTGAGATGAAGAGACTACATAAACCGCTAAAGCTGTACTTTCCAACGCAGCAGGTAGAAAACTGTGCTTTTCCTGATACATTTATATGTCTATATTCAGTGACAAGAGTGAGAGCAAACTGCAGAAAAACAAGGTGAGCACAGTATGTTTTCAGGGTAGCTGTGCTATGGAGGATGGAAAAGTCCCTCAGCAAAGATATCTGTGTCGCAGGAGCTGAGATAATAAACCTGCTGTGCCGCTGAGCCTTTTTTAAACCCTTATCAGAGAGCCCTGGCCAGCAGCGGCTCTGCAGACAGTAGGGGGGGGGACCTCTCCCGTCTCGGGGAGTCAGGAGTGCCCCAAGGCTTTTCGCCGTGTTCGAGTGAGGCGATGGAGCGGCGCGGGCGAAATGAGGGAGGGACCCCGGACGAGGGTCTTAATCCAGGTTTATTTGCATAGTTCAGAAACCCAGGGTGGCCGGCGTCCGGGGACCCCGAGCCTTACAGTGTAGCACCTTTTCAAGGGAGGAGGGAACGGGGGAGGGGTCCCATAAAGGGCCAATAATGCCCAGGGGGCTGTGGAGACGGGGAAGACAGGCTTTTGGGGAAGCCACTAAGAGCTCCCGAGGGAGGGACCCCTATGCCTAGAAGCTTATCAGGAGAAAGGCAGGCAGCCAAGTACCAGAGGAGGGGGGGGAAAAAAGTGCAAGGGGATAACTTCAGCATTTTTCTTGCTGAGTCGGGAGGAGAGGGAACATGGACAAGGCCATTGCAACGGGGGAGGAACTGGAATGGACTAAGGCACCTAAAGTAATACAAAAGTGGCTTAGTAAACATAGAGAACACAATACAACACTGCTGAAAGCATCAGGTGGAACAGGTCAGTTAGGACTGACCTCCTGGCAAAGCTGGAGGTGGGAAAAGGGGTTTGGATAATCGGGACAAAGCCTTTTGAGTATATGGGGACCTGTCTGCCCCAGGCATGGAACTTTGCACTTGCTGATGTATGCCCTAAGGTAAAAACTGAATTTGTTTCTTGCCTCTTACCCTTGCAGCTCGCCTGCCATTTTCTATTAGAATCCTTCTGGAAGCGGCAATCCGTAACTGTGATGAGTTCCTAGTGAAGAAAGGAGATGTTGAGAATATTCTCAACTGGAAAGTGATGCAACACAAAAATGTTGAAGTGCCATTTAAGCCTGCAAGAGTTATTCTGCAAGACTTCACGTGAGTCTGATGCTCTCCAAAGACAGAAAGAGGGTCTTTTGAGAGTGCAGCAATGCTCAGCTTGGGGTGGAGGGGTGAGCTGAGGGGAAGAAGAGCAGTGAGATATTTGGAAAGCCCTTTTTCAGCTTTCCTGGATGTCATGCTACAGACAACACTTGAAGAGGCAAACATTCAGAATAAGAGCATTGAAAGAAACTTTTCTGAGGTGGAGAAGTAAATATCTTCACAAAACTTCAAAACAGGGGAAGAAAATGGGATTGATAAATGGCATCCAATTGAGGAAATTTGGTATTCAGAAGTTATTCCTTGAAGGGGTGGTATTGCCTATTCTCTCTCTTTTTGTTTGTTTTTTTTTGTTTGTTTGTTTGTTTATGTTCCCCAGGGGCTCTTGCTTTCAATTTTCTGCCTATTTCAGTTCTCATTTATAACCCACATCATTACTTCCTCTTCTAAATCAGTGTTATTATAAATATATTTTTCAAGACTTCTCTGCTGTTGAAAAAATAAGCATTATTTTTCCCAGAAATGCAAATTGGGATTCCTACCTAATGAACGCTAAAAACTGGGCCTTGTTATTGCAGTGAGTCCTCAGGTGTCAGTAATAATCATATAATAGCCCCTGTTCAATGTGGAAAGTCAATTTACAGGTGAAACAATAGCATCTATTTGTTCTAATACAGCATTTGACTTGCAAGTCTACTCACTGTTCTTTGAATCTTTGTCCTCTGTCTTTATAAAATATTTTAGTACATCCATGGTAAGCCCAGTGCAGCTATGCTGCCAGTTGATTTTCTTCCTCAATGGTAGAGTGTCTTAGCTGTCATAACCTCTGTTTTGCATTTTCACAGAGGTTTTCGAAGTTCTAGAGACCCAGTACAGCTCAACTTAAAGACATTAGAAAAAACTGGCAAAACTTCAAATGAAAGAAGTGCTGACTTCCTAGCTATTTTTCATCCATTAGCTGTTGTTAATTTTGAAAAACTGGAGCAGAGAGGAAGCTGAACTTTCAAGCAAATATTGTTCCTTCTTTTACTGCTCTTCTTTCTTGCCCTCTACTCCTGCTGAGTTTTAGAAATGTGCCTATAAGTCTGCAGAGCAACTGCATTCCTGGAAAATGAGCTCTTGGACAGGCCTCTGAGGACCTTTTTGAAAAAGGCAGCTTTGGCAGCTTTCCAAAAGCCCTACAACAATGGCATTCAGGTCGTCCTGGTTTAGAATTATCTATCTTCCTAGTTAGGATTATTCTGTATTTATCCTGAGTTGTTCTAAGATGATAGAAGGATATTGTGTCTGTTCCATATTAATTGTATAACATTCATAAGTTGGCAAAATAGTTCTTCTGCTGTTTTCCTCCTCCCACTCCCTGAAATTCCCCCAGGCAGAATAACATAGAATTTCCTATTTTTCTTATAAAAAGCTTATCCTGGGATGTCAAACTGCTGAACAATATCAATTAATTATGTCCAGGTTAGATGATGTAGATCCTTTTTCCTGTTTATTTTTTGGTAATTATTCAGGATTTTCAAGGTAAAATTCAGTAGGAACTAAAAAGCCTTTTACTGCTGTTGTTGCATGGTTTCTGATATTTTAAAAAATTGTAATAGCTTCCTTATTGTCAGAGTTAAAAACATAAACCCCTGCTGCTTTGGGATGCTCTTACAGAAATGTAATTTTTTTAGTGTGTTGCTCATTGATGCCAGATCCTTATAAGCACATCAGAGAACTCTTTCTGTTTTAGCAGCCAGGCAAATCAGATAGGTAAGTATGTAGGAGCGTTTTCCAACCTGATTGAAGATATTATGGTAGAACATACCTCAGTAGAAAACTGAGAATGTGTGTGCAGAGAAGTCTCAGAAGCTGTGTTAAAAGAAATGCTGAAAAGTGTGTGATCTTTTAGATTAGTCAAGTGTTGAAATGCCAGAAGTTCTGGTTACTACTCATTATTTGCTTGTATTGAAAATGGAGGAGTGCAGTTTGCTTTGTATATGACAGTAGCTGTCTGTTCTGTATCTCAGGATTGGGTTTTGTTTTTTCTTTTTTTTTTTTCCTCTTATCCAAATTGTTTCACTATGCCCATTTTGTTTCTGTTTTAGTGGGGTGCCTGCTGTGGTTGACTTTGCTGCAATGCGTGATGCTGTGAAGAAACTTGGTGGGGACCCTGAAAAAATAAATCCTATCTGCCCTGCTGATCTCGTGATAGATCACTCCATCCAGGTTGATTTTAACAGGCAGTAAGAATAAAAAAATTACTCTTTACTTCTTAATGGTAGTAAGTAAACTGAATCCAGTTACTGATCATCAAGGTAATTCTACTGCTGGTACTGTTAGCATTTGTACTACAACATTCCAGACATTAAGAAATTACAAAATTGGACTATTGTATCAGCTGTGGTGAGTTAGGGGGAGAATTTTCTCTATCTGTGGTGCATGTCTCAGCAGCAAAAGCCTGTACTAAATTGTTGCTAGAAACAGGCTAATTCCAGGCCTGTGTTGATTGTACTTCTCTTTAATAATGCTGCATTATTATAAATTGTTCAGAAATTGCTTTCTTTTCCATGTTCACTTTTTTGACTCCATGAGGGTTTTTAGAAAGGACGAATGAGAATATTTCCTTTCTTCCTCACTTCTCTAAGAATAGAGATGATCTACACTAGGCTCAGTTCTGAGGAACTGCTTTCTGCTTCAGTGCCTTCTAGCAGAAGAGCATGAGACACTGCTTACTATGGTCCCTATGAGTTCTGAAAAGAAACACAAGGCTATTCAGTCCTCAGCATGCTGAGGACAAAGATACAAAGACTCACTAGGATTCACTAGACTTACAGTGAAATGAAAGACCTCTGGATACAAGTCCTTCTACCCTCCAAGGTACATAAATAGGGGCATACTGGGCCTAATCTTCCAAACAGATCCTGCAGTCACATGCTTTATGGTGGTTTCCTTCCATCTTCTTGATGTTTTTTGGTATGCAGTTAGTAATCATTATTTTTTGTCACAGCTTTATTTTATATCTGTTAGGCTCATTAACATATGCAAGAAAATAGAGATTTTTCTCTCGTATAGAGGACATTGGCCAGATTTATGCTTCAGTTCTTTCAAACTCTGCAGACCTAAGTTAGGAGCTGATTGAAGTGAAGAATTTGTTAACACTGCTTTGAAGCACATAGGCTTCAGACAGCACTCTATCATAGTGACAGATTTTTTAAATGAAGTTGCAAGACAGTTGTGTTCCAGTTTCTTTTACTGCCTTGCTGATTGCTTCTGATTTAGGTGTTGGAAAAGTCACATTTCGCTAACATGCAGTGTTGCTTTTCTCAGCCTGCAACATTTAGGCCTGCCAAATGCAGATTAGTGTTTACATTTGAAGCAGAGTTCAGGTATTATCTCTTAAGATTCCTTAAATCCTTTTCGCTGGTTGCCTGTAGTGATATTAAAATGGTGCAATGGATCAACACTCACATTAGCTAATAAATCTTCTTTTTTTTTCAACCTTTGAGTATATTTGACTAGATATAAAATTCACGTGGTAATTTTGGTTCTGATAGCTGATTATTTTCACTTGCAGGTCAGACAGCTTGCAAAAAAATCAGGACCTGGAATTTGAAAGGAACAAAGAAAGATTTGAATTCTTAAAGGTACCGACAAAAATAATCTTATTTGCATGGAGAAAAGTTCAGTGAATGAAAGTGCTTCCAGTGCTCATGTTGAAAGTTTTTTACTCTAATTCCTTTTTTTTCAGTGGGGCTCTCAAGCTTTTAAAAATTTGAGGATTATTCCACCTGGCTCTGGGATCATCCACCAAGTGAACCTGGAGTACTTGGCAAGGGTGGTAATGGATCAGGATGGCTACTACTATCCAGACAGCGTGGTTGGCACTGACTCGCACACCACCATGATAGATGGCTTGGGAGTTCTTGGCTGGGGTATGTACAGCAGTGTATCGTGAGCAGTCTCTTGGCTCAGGGAGCTTTGTTTTGGGCTCTGGTGAGTTGATCCTGGTTGACCCCCACCCAATCACTTCCTGCTAGCATAATGGGGGAAGAGAACTGCTAGCCCAAATGCAAGATTAAACTAATGGGCAGAGACAAAGACAGTTTAGGTGAAAAGGGGTGCGTGTAGGGAAAAGAAGTGAAAGAAGTGATGCAAAGACGTCACCAGCTCCAATCAGCACACCAAAGCCCAGCCAGTGTCTGGGCAGTGGCTACTTTGGAAAGCCCACCTCCCTGACTGGTAATGAGCTTGATGTTTTATGGCATGGAATATCTCATTGTTCAGTGTTCAGCTCTTGTCACCTGTCCTGGCTGTGCCTCTCCCAATGTTTTTCCCACCCCAGCTTATTTGCTGAGGGGCAGGGTGAGAAACAAAAAGCATTGATGCTATGTAAGGACCTGTGTAAGCAATAGCTAAAACTCTGGTGTGGTATCAACACCAGTTTGGTCACAAATCTAAAACATGGCACTGTATAGGCTGCTGTGAAGAAGAGTGATCTCTGTGCCAGCTAGGCACAGTTGCATAGCCTAACCCCAAATGCAAGTAACCTGATAAGGTCTCTTACAGTTACATAAGACTTTGTAACTAAGCTCCCTTATCTGATAACTGCCTCAGATGATTTCTGCTACACATGTTGTTGGCTTTGTTTGGGTTTTTTAATATATTCTTTTCTATTCTGCATTTAAATCACAAGGAAATTGATAAGGCAAATATCAAATAGAAAAAAGGGAATTGAAGTATCACTGACCGTCCAATTTTTCTTGGGTCCCTTGGCTACTTTAAAAGTGTTGGATTATCCAAAAAGTACTGCAAATACAAATCTGTGTTAGGTGGAAGGTGCTGGAAATTAAATCTGAGTGGCTTAAATATGGTCAGAGAGGACATAATGCAAAAGAGAACTGTGATGTTCTAATATCAGTACTCCACACAATATTTGTTACAGGAATAGATATAAATAATTTATTTTTCCTTGTAGTGGTGAACTGAAGTGCTTGATTTATTGAATAAATTAGGTAACTATGGAGTGGAAGTATTTGTAGTCATCCCATACAGTAGCAAAGGCTTCAGCTGAGCCTTTATTTTCCTGTGATATGGTGGTAGGATCACTATGGAAACAGCTGTTGTAAAAATATGGAAGACACTGTTTTTAAAGAGTATTTGTTAGTTGTTCATGAATGTGCTTGTGAAGTTCTGAGCACCTGAAGCTTGTGAAATTTCTGATTTTAATAACCCACCTATTGTACTGCAGCAGTATTGTTTGAGTGAGACTTTCTGAATCAAGGGTGAAAGAGTTCCTGGCTTAGAATACACAGGTAAACAAGTTCGATATATCTAAAGCATGACATCTTTGGAATTAGACACATCTCCTATTCTATATTTGTCTGCAGCATATGAATGGAGCCATCATTTAGATGAAGTTGTAGCACTAAAAGCTGCTCAGAAAAGTGTGACTCTTAGCCTCAATTTTTCTCCAGAATGTGAAGAGTATGGCTGGACACAGTCTGTAGCATATGTGCTCAAAATGCATACTCTTGGATCCAACATTTTTTTCCAGATGCTGGTTGTGTTGAACTTGGTTCATGACTGTCAGTGGTAGTCAGTCAGTTAATTCAACATACTTGACTGTTTAAAAATGATTCAACATCCAGTGAAAGGAGACACACGATTGGATCTGTCACAGCATTATCTTTTAAATTAACAGAGGTATATAATTTTGAACAAAATAAATGGGAAATTATTTTTCAGAATCATTCTTAGATTAAGTGGGGAAAAAGGATTGGAGTAGTGATTTGGCATTCATAAGCACCTATTACAGGCAGTTTTTTCTAGCTTAGTATTCATTAAGCTAAACAAAAGGTAGAAGGAGATTTCAGAGAAGAGGATAAATACACATGGGACTTTCTACAGGCAGAAAGTTATAAAACTGCTTAATGGTTTGGCTGCTTAATGCCAAGTTGCTAGAGAATAAACATCATGGTTTTTTTAGATTGCATATGACTATGACATCTTGATACATTACCGTAATAAATTAGCAATATTAAGTAGTAGCTGGAATTCTGATAGCGAAGGTGTGCTTATGCAAGGGTTCCCACCTACACATTCCCAAACCCTGTTGAAACATAGTGGACATAAGGGAAGATACTTCTGTCTTAACAAGTATCTTCTATGTTAGCATTCTTTAGTAACATTTCTTTCTTTTAAAATAATTTCTGATTTTTTGTTTGGTGACTAACAATCATGGTCTGCATATGTTTTACTCACAGCACACGTTCAGTGCCATGTCAGTGGTTCTTGGTTGGTTGCATTACTTGTTTAAGATATTAAATAAAACATTTTCATCTCTTATTGTAAAAGCCAAGCATTCTTAGAGTAAGTTACTTAGATTCACCTAATATCCCATCTGATGGCTTAGGAACAAGGACGAAAATATTAAACAAAATGAAATTTAAAAGCCCAACCTTGCAGAAACAGCATCAAGATGAGGAGTGCCTCTTAGCAGAACACTCAGGCTCCTTTCTCTCCTCTTTTACACCTTTAAATAGAGTACTCATCAGGCAATTGACTTCAGGTGTTTATCTCTGACATGTATCTTTCTGAATAGTCACGTTGTATTGTCCTATTGTGTGCAGGTGTGGGTGGCATTGAAGCAGAAGCAGTGATGTTGGGACAGCCTATCAGCATGGTGCTTCCTGAGGTGGTTGGCTATAAGCTGGTAGGAAACCCTCAGCCACTGGTAACATCCACTGACATTGTGCTCACCATTACCAAGGTAAATTACCAAGATTTGATATTTTTCCATTACTGCTGAGAGCTAAACATATTCTATAGGACAGAGCCTATACTGTACAGAATGTTTAAGAACCTTATGTGTGCTTCTTCGTAGTAGTTTTGAATTTTTAAAAAGCTTTATCGCTGTCTGTGGATTGGATTCAGCTCATTAAGGACAATTTTCTAGGCAAGTCTTTTTCCCAGAAGCCACACAAAATATATGTTGGGATATTTTGGAATTCAGTAATGTTTTGGAGCAACAGTGCTTTTTCCTCTGCCTGAAAAATCCCTGTTAACTTGTTTTTGAGGTCACCACTTAAAATAAGGCAATATAAAAGCTGGAAAACAGACAGTAAGAATTGCAGTCTTATTTCTTCCATGTCCAGGTGTTTGAGTTTTGTAATATATTCATAATATGTTTACTCACTCTGTTCATTGTCACTGAATTAAGAGTATTACTGGGTCAGCATTAGTGTTGTTGGAAGTCAGAAATCTGGTACAGGAGTTCATCATGTCTACAGAGGGACCTTGAAATAGGGAAAGCCAACATTTTTTTCATGATTTTATTCAAATGTTGTGTGTGTTCAGTTTGACTCATGTGCTTGTGCAGTTGTTTGTCCCTGTTTTTCCATCTTCCTAGGTTTGCTGTGTGAAGACTCCCCACACAGTTCTCCTCCTCTTAGAACATCATGTTGAGAAATTGTAAGACAGTCTAGTTTAAATGAAAGGAAGAGAAAGTTTAAGAAGAAATATGGTCCTATGTTGTACCTTATTATTGAAACTTTACATCTCTGTGTCCTCATTTTCATGATTTAGTTTAGCAAAAGCTTCCTGGTTTCAAATGGCTGTAGAAATCTTCACAAGAGATTTCTCTGAGTCAAAGGCTGGATTTCATAAAAGACATACTCATGTCATTTGACACATAACAATGACACAGGCACTATATTTTTATAACAGCATCTTCGCCAAGTTGGAGTAGTGGGTAAATTCGTGGAGTTTTTTGGTCCTGGTGTTGCCCAGCTGTCAATTGCTGACCGAGCCACCATTGCCAATATGTGTCCAGAGTATGGAGCAACAGCTGCCTATTTTCCAGTGGA
>WBNO01015333.1:0-44366 GCA_013400575.1 Peucedramus taeniatus | reverse complement strand
CCAGCGATGTGAATCCACGTTGGACATGAATCCACATTGGACGTGAAATGAGTCCACCTTGGCCATCTCAGAAGGCCCTGTGATTGCCAGTTAGCCTCTTAGCCACCGATGATAAAGAAAACCAAAACCCATGTATGAGTTTAATTGGCAAGTGGGCCAAATCTCAACAAGTTGGCTACTTGCCCTCTTCTAAGTGCACCTTGGTCCCTGAGTCTCTGGCTTCATCCCGAGTCTAAGGCTGTTATTATGATGGGCACCTGAGTTAGCAAGAGGCAAAGTTACATGGATTTCTGTGAGTGTGGTGGATGCACTTGTGTGCCATAAGCCACCCACAGTAACTCCTCCCTGGGTACCCTGCTCACCCTACCTCTCCTGGTCACAATCCTCACCTTACCCATTGGAAGCCTTGATCTCAGAAATCATCTTTGACACGGGCAGGTCCCTTTCCTGACACAATGAATCTGCTGAAAAAAATCTGAAGTGTCATACTTGACACTACCTGGAATTTCAGGAAGCTGCCCTGCTCCTAAAAAAAAAAAAAGAACAAAACCAGAAATTACAAAAGCACCTTATCACTGCTGAACACAGAACCCAAAATTGTGAACTTAAATACTCCCTGTGTTCAATGCTATCTTCTTCAAGGTGTCTTCAAATCCTCTGTTGCTTTAGATGCCCAGAAGCACCTGCTATAGATGAGCTGAAAGATCCTTTTCACTAAAATGAGAGGAGGGCTCTTATCCAGCTGATCCCAGAGAGGGAATGAAGCCCCTTAGCAAAGGCTGGGGTTAATATACCCCTAGTTCGGGCCTGCATCTCGTTCCCACGATGCCCAGGAAAAGGGAGAAGGCAAATCCCACAAGGTATAAAAGCCCTCAGAGGAGCTGCAGCAGTTTGGCTTCTCTGACTTAAATTGAAGGTGAGTAAAGGGCTCCACATAGAAGAAAACTGTTCAGGGAAATGACAACACTTTGTTTTTTTGCTACAACTACTTTGAGCAGAAGGGCAGGAAACTGGTAAGAAATAAAACTTCAGCATAGCTAAATAAGTTAGATAATTTGTTGTTAACTTGTGTAAGTATTCCTTAGCGATTACTAAGTAGTACTCCACACGTGACAAAATAGGGTGGAAAATAGTAATTCTATGAATGGTGTAAGTCTAATTGGGACCTCTAATTAGGGCTATCTACATTATAAGCAAAAATCAGAAAAATAATAGACTCCCAGGCAGAGTTAGGGTCACGTATGTGCCAGGCTCGCTCCTGTCCGAGATACTTGGCACCAGGGCACGGGTAGAAGTGCCCTGAAATACACTTTTAAGTCCTTGGAATGCTGAAAAACGGAGAGCTTCTTTCAACTGAACCCCTTAAAATGAGGAAATGGGGGAGTTAGCTCCACTTAAACCAATACAACATCAAATAAAGGGCTTCTCCCTTTTGCTTTAATCCCCTAAAATACTGGCAAAAGAGGAGTTTTCCTCACTTTCATTCTCTCAAATGATGGGAAAAAGGGGATTTTCACATCAATGCAAAACGTTAAAAAGGAGTGGGCTCCCCCCTCAATTTAAACCTTAGGATGATGAAAAGGGGGTAGTTATCATTAATACAAACCTGTAAAATAGCATGGTCAAGGTGTTCCCCTTCCATTTAAACTGGAAAGTAAAGCAATATGGGGATTCCCTGTCAATTAACACTCCTAACAGCAGGGAAAATGCAGGGTGCCCCGTCGTGGTGGACGGAGTGCTGCTACGGGTGCCGTGACTTTCCTGAAGAAGTGTCCTGAGAAGGGTGGCTCAGGGACACAGGCACATCCTTCTCTCACGCCAGCCAGCTGTTCAATTCTTCCAGGCGACACAGAGGGAAGAGACGAGAGACTTGTATGACGTTCCACGGAGAATAAGCCTTTATTACAAGGAGGGCACTCTGCGAAGGAGGCCAGGGACAAGAGCTCCGAGGAGGCAGGGAAAACAGGGGTTTATATGGGAAAGCCAGGGGAAAACACGGGAGTGAATAGGATGAGGGTGCGGGGGTAGAGCAAAGGGGAAGGGCCAAAGGGGTAAAAGAAATCAACATACAATCGCAAAGGACTCTGGGGCAATTTTCTTTTTCTCCCTAACTAAAAGGGTTGTTGCTCAGGGGTTGGCCCCTCCAGGGGAGTGCAACAGGCTTTCCCTTTGCCGGTTCTCCTGCCCTCACAATGTCCTACAATGGATACCCTTAAAAATGTAGGGGAAGGGGATTCTGCTTAATCAAAACACAGGCAATTATTGAAAAGGAAGTATTCTCCCTCAGTTTAATCCCCTGTTCTCCTAGTAACCCCCTTTTTCATGAGGGTACTGGATAAGGACTACAGGTAGTAAGGAGGGACTGACAAGATGGAAGGCAAAAGTTGAAAGATAGCTCCTGGGGCCCCAGAGCCTGCCCTGTGGGCTCCAGTGCTGCTCCTTGTTGCGATGGCTTTTCCCTTGGTGTTCTCTGGAGCGATGCTCCGTGCTCGGCATGTCCGCCTGCTCCCTGGCTCCTACGAGATGCGCCGGCACTCGTACAGTAAACACTACTGTGCCAAACATATTAAAACTCCAATACAAACTAAAATCCAAAATTAGAAAATAATACACTACATTAAAAATACATTTTTCTCCATTCCTCTAACAACCACATACAAACCTAAATTTACCTTCACCTAAAAAACATACAATACACCTAAAACCAACTACTTCAAAAATAAAAACACAATCTTACCATCTACCATGAATTAATCCAAATGACATTAAAAGAAATAAAACTCCAAAACATCTACAATACATCAACATCATTATATAAAATATACAACAAAAATAATTTAAAAATCATCCAAATTCTCCTAAAAACTGATTTTACCAGCAAAAAAAACCCAAAATCAAAAACCTACTCAAAAAATCCAATTCTTAAAATAAAATAACAAAACATCAAATTCCCACCAATATCATCAATAAAATAACAATAGCTCCACTAACCAACAAAAAAATCTTAACATATAAAAAATCCAAGCCACCTCAAAAATAATCCACACTACAACACAACTCCTCCTAACATCCCCACTACCAATACTAAAATAAATGTTCAAAGCAAAAATTCCTTCTATCCACCACACCACCAATACCACATAAAACAAGTTACTCTCATCACACAACACACCCATATAAAAAAATCAAAATGGCCCCAAAATATTAAAAATAATTACAAATTGACCCAAAATTAAAAACTTTAATTTCACTAACAAAAAAAACCCAAAATCAATTAACACAAACTAAAAAAACCTCCTCCATCCAATCAACTACCAGCAAAAAACCCACACTACACTCTTTTCATTAACAATTTTTGTCACCACATAAAAAAGAAACAACCAAAAATAAAAAACAATCATCTAGAACCCCACACAACAAATCACAAAAACTACTAAAAAAAAAAATTTAAACCAACTCACTAAACTCGAAACCATTCAACTAACCCTAAACATTACTAAAAAAAAACCAAAACCCTACCTCTACACTAATTCATAAATAATAACCAGTACTCTCTAAAATTAACTAAAAAATCCTCAAACTCATTAACATTAAAAAAAACTAAACTACTAAAAAATAAAAAATCACTACCTAAATAAAAAGCTACCTATAAAAAACAACCATATAAATACCCATGATCCCCAAAATAAAATTAATAAAAAACACCAAAACAACAAATAAATCAAACTACAAAAGTAAAAATATCATAAATAAACTTAAATTAACAACAGCAAAAAATTTATTCCTAACTCAATAAACCCATAATACTTCAAACCATCAAAACAAAAATACCGCCTATAAATAAACACAAAACCAAAAAATAAATTTAACCATCAACAGTATCTCACACATTATCAGAACTATAAAACATATACTACAATCAAACCAAATAAATAAAACATCTACAATATAATAAACAATAATCCAAATACAAATATAAATAACCCAAAAATTTACATCACACTGTCTCAAGCCCACCAAAACAAACACTATATACTCACAATAATAAAAGCCACCTCTAAATAATTAAAAACCTATCCTATACCTCACACTACAGCCCATAACATCCTAAATCTTAAAAAACAAATCCTTTAAAAACATCATATCCCCCCAAAAAATTAAACCAAATAAAACTCCTTTCAAAAACCTTATCAGCACCTAAACCAAAAACATCACATTAAATAAATATACAATATCCCTTATCATACACCAGTGACAAACAAAACAATACAATAAATTATTAAAAACCACCTTAAAACCACTAAATTAAAAAATCTTTCAAAAATCAAAAACTGTATCCAACAAAAGCCACCTAATCAATTAACACCCAAAACTCCACTAATCAAACAAACCCTATCCAATCTGAACAACTATACACACTAAACAAAAACAAAATCCCAATAATACATATCAAAAGTTTATTTTTAAAATTATTTAATTAATTCTACCTCAAATACAAACAAACCTATCCATAAAATTATCATGACTCAAAAATCCAAATTACATAGTAAATACTACAAAAAAATAAAGCAACACACCATATATCACAAAAAACTAACATTGAATAAAAGCCACATATCAATGCCACTATTTACTAAATATCACTACCATTATCTATATTTAGCTGTATATATTTAAATGTACAGATATAAAATTATTATATATTAATTTGAGCATTAAGCCAACAACATAAAATAAAAAATAAAATGTCCTAAAATGATATTATATTATATCCCCTATCATCTACTTTATGCCCAAACATAAATTATCTAACTTTAAAATTAAAAAAAACCAATTCAACACACAATTTATATACAGTACTTACATCCTCTCCCAAATTCTCTCAGCTATATTGTTTTACTTTTTTTTAAACTAACCTCTCATTTATTAGCTAAAACAAATTTTTTTCCCAAAACTAACTTCTTCATCTAAAACCATTCAACTTTACTCCAAACCAGAAAACCAAGCTACCACCAAAACACCCCAAGCCACAGCCCAAAAAGATCCACACCACACTCCAACTTCAAAAAAACCAAACCATACATGCAAAAAAACCCTCTACATCTACTGATATTTTCTCCACAACACAAAATTTATGATCTAATATTATTCATTCTCACAAAAAACTAACATTACATACACCCTACTTATTAAATACACAATTATTTTCACATTTTCTCAAAAAAAAATTCCTTTAAAGCCTACTAAAAAAAAAAAGACTGAAACCAGTCTTCTATTAAGAAATACTTTCATTTCAAAACATTTTCTCCCAGTTTGTCTCAAACCAAGACACTTTCTAAGATTTGGCTCCTATTCCAGTGCACCAGAACCAAACGGATCTGCTCCGGCTCTGGAGACATCAGCGGCACCAAACTCAGCGGTCAGCATGGAACACCCCCGGCCCCAGGGGCACCCCCTGCTCTGCCGTGCCCCGCGCTACCACGCTACAGACGGCCGGGGCTGAGAATCATCCCTGAGAACCGTCACACCCAAATCCTCAGACATTCCAGCTTCCATGGGGACACTGCAGGAACCTCCTGCATTCCATTCCCTAGTGCAGCAACAAGACAAAGTCCTCCCACAGCCTATGTCTTCATAAAATATTGTACAAGGTTCAAACAAGCCTTGAGGCCTGAGGGGCAGTGGCTGCCCAAAAAGCCCAACTCTGCACCCAGGGGAAATGAACACCACAAACAGATCAGTGAGCGCCAGATGCACGGGACACTGTCAGCTTGGACCTGCAACTAACCCAGCAATGGAAAAACGTGAGCCCAAAGGTCTCACAAGAGAGTGCAAAATGTATTGAACACTGTTTCTAGAAGGTGCCCATGTCATTCCTCAAAGGTGTGGCTCAGTTAAGGAGCAATACCAATAAAGGCCACAGATGAAAAGCCTAGTTTTGTTTTTTTTTTTCCTTTAAAAATCATCAACTATCTAAAGCATGGTTTAGTAATTCAGGTGAGGTCAGCCTGCAACTTTCTATTGAAAAAGGATCAACTAAGTCTACACTCTAAGATATAAAGGGCAGTTCAATGTCAGAAGGAGGGGGGACACATTTTCCCACTGAACTTCGGCCAAAGGAGAAGCTTCTCTCTCTTCCCAGTGAGAAGAACAGAACCCTGCAGCAATTAAGGCTGCACAGTCCACAGCAGCAAGAGCTCAGCACACATCCAGAGAGGCAGTTCCAGCATCTAAAATAAAAAAAAAAAAGGAAAGAATTGATTTATTTTGTTTTAAAGTTATTTGAAGTTCTTAAAACCAAACCAACCTTTGCTCCTGATTTTGGCTTACTGACACACACACAGCAAGCAGAGGGTCACACAGCCCCTGCTTGCAGAATTCCTGATCCAAACCCTCACCTTTCCTGCCCAGCGCTGAGGGAAATCTGACAGAGGATTAATAAAATCAGAGAGATGACAGAAGATTAATAAAGTCAGAGGCTGATGAGAGCAGTCATCACCCCAGGCCTTCAGGCTTGGCAAGATTCTGTAGTGAACGGACCTCAATTCAACTCCTCCATTAAATCTTTGACAAGTCTTGTCAGAAAGATACTGGACAGTCACTCAGAGCGCAGAATTAAAAGACTGCACAAGGAATAACCAAAGCTTTGCCACGAACTGCACATGTTCCTTTTTCCCCCTCATCACTCTGGGACTGTAGGACCCGATATTTGCAACCTAAGCAGACCTAAGGCAGTGGTTCCAGCAGCAGCTGCAGTTCTGAGCTTCGCATTCCCTGGATTGCTCATCTAAGCACTCCCAGGAATTTCACCTTGGCCCAGAGACTCTCTGTCCTCAGAGGGAAGGAAACAAAATCTGGTGGGACACAGCTGTGGCACCACATTTCCTTTTCCCCTCTCCCTTTTCCAGCAAACCAGGCTGCTGGAAATGGCATTCCTTACAGAGCCCATCACAGCAGAGAGAAGAGGAACCTGTGACCTACCCACACCACAGGCAGGACCAGTTTGGGTTTGGCAGCTAAAACACCAAAGCTCTTGGCAAGGCCGGGACAAGTTCAGTGGTTCTCCCCATCCTGAAACATAGGAGAAAAGGGAAGTTAAGCTCACTGCAGAATCAAAGACTCCTGCATTTCATCTTTTGGCTTGGATTGCTCACCATTGAGTTTTAGCCATAAAAAAGGAGAGGTAGCACTAAATCAAATAAAAAAGTGCCCTTTCCCAGTGTTTTTATTCCAGACATTCAAAGGGAGCTAATTTTTCTTCTAGCATTCTTTCCCTAATTTTAGTAGAACCATTCTCATTCCAGACCCCACTCATCAGTTGTTTAATCCTTTGGCACTGGATCTGGAGAAAGGAAGGGACATATCTGGATCACAGGAAAGCATGGAGAGAAACTCTCCAAAACTAGACAAATGACAGGAATTGCAGGAAGACAGAGCCCTTCTTTGCACGACTGCATTCCTTTTCTAAAGACTTATCTGCAGCTGGATGCTCTTTGCACTTGGCTTCCTTTAGAGGAATGGATTTGGTGCTAAACACATCTCAGGCCCAGATGTGACCAGGAGAAGGTGGGATGGAGATGAGGAATCAGACAGGGAATAGCCAGGGAGACACAGGGCCTGGGAACATCGAGGATGGAGAAGAGAAGGAACAGGTATTTTTCTCCTTGTTTAGATCCATCACTGCTGGGAGCTTGGAAAGCACATGGTACCAGAGTGATCCTGGGCAGGAGCAGGATAACTCCGGGATAAGAGCAAGCTGCTCCCAACTCCAGGGCTGTGCCAGGGAGCAAGGGGTATTTTTTTTCTCTCCCCTTTCCAGTGGAAGGCAGGTGCCACCCCCTGCAGAGGCAGGAAAACTGCTTTGCAGTCAAGTGCAAAACCTGCCTGGCAAGCCCAGGATGCCAGGAGTCAGCAGACATTTCCCCTGGATTTCCTGCTTACAGGCATTTTAAGCTTGATTTGTCTCAAAGGCACTTTCTTGCCAAGGGCATTCCCAACTCTTTTGGACCCTGAACAAAGGTTTGGAAAGCTGACTTTCATGAGGGAACTGCTTCCTGTTTTGATCAGTGTTAACTTGGAGTTTCCCTTGGCACCAAAATCAGGGGGTGAACCCAACCCTTGAAGGGCCATAAGATCCTAACTATCCAATCCCAATTCCTCAGCATTGGTTTGTTGAACCTTTTCAGGGTTAATTTAGCAAAATGAAGAGTTTGGCAATTTCAGGATCAAAACCAGAAATTTGTAAAAAATGAACTGAACTAAAGCTGGCTAAAAGCAGTCCCTGCTGATGACTCCTTACAACAATTCAATCAAAAGGAGGCAGGATTGATTCAATACTGACCAAGCCATCTGGCCAGAGTTCTGTGCCCACTGAGGACACAGCAACCAGCAGGAGGGACCTTTCTCCCATTCTTCAGCACAGGCTTCTTCCCTCCACACGCAGGGAACTGCAGCCACTCAGGGAACACTGACTTAGTCCTGACTGGCAACAGGAGAGGTACAAGGACAAACTGGAACTCGTTCCGGCCTCAGTGCCACCCAGACCCAGGAGAAAGCACTTCCCACAGCTCCTGGAATTATCTTCCCTGTCCCTTGCAGCTTCAGAAGGGTTCTGTGGCAGCCAGGATTATTGGTGTGGCTCAGAAGCTGCATCTGCCTATAGAATTCCCTCGGGAGTGTGGAGCTTCCCTTGTGCTTTTCATTTCTTTACTCCAAATATTCTCCCCAATGCTTGGCAATCTAGAAAGAAAAAAAGGGAAAAGAAAGAAGACCAAGTAATTCTGACATTAAGAAAGGTTGCTTATCCCAACACACTTGCAGGCGAAAAACCATTTCTGCCACTCTTAAAAAAATCCACTAGATACTGTGTCAACTCGATAATAACTATTTCAATACTGTATCAAGAATCCTAAGGACACCAGGCTTGGAATTCTCAGAAACGGCTCAGCTTGGCTACTTCAAGGACTTTCCCACCCAGGGAACCCAGGGCAACCCAGCATGACCCCCCTCACTCCCCCCTCACCTGCTCCTCCACCACAGCGTGGCTCTCTCTCCTAGGGACGTTGGGGTGCCCCAAATGACATCGGGGCGCCCAAGGCTCCACCCCCTCGCCCTCAGCCTTTTTTCCTCAGCCCCAAAGAAGGCACAGAACGAGTCAAACTGCCCTGGACAGCAGCGTGGTGCTTTATTCAAGCCCTTTCCCCGTGTATATCTCCCCCGAAAGGGACTCTGCTGCAACAAGAATGGGGAGCAGCCCCCAGAAGTTCCTCCCCAGCGCCGCAGTCACAGGCGAGAGGCAGAAAGAGGGAGTGGCAGCAGAGAGGACACAGGAAGGAAAGTAAGAACGGGGTGCAGAATGAAATTGAAAAAATTTTTTAAAACCCCAAGAAACAAACAAACAAAAAACAACAACAAAACCTGGGATGCACAGCACGACAGTGAGAGAATAAAAAGGAACAGGGACAGGGAAGGGGACAAAAGGATCCAGTAGAGAAATAATGGCACACGGGAGCATGAGAGAGAATGAAAAGGGAACACGAGTGAGGGAAAAAAAACCCCAACAAACCAACAAAATCCCCTTGATACTGTCTCAACTCGATAGTAACTATTTCAATACCGTATCAAGAATCATAAGGACAAGAGGCTTATAATTCTCAGAAACGGCTCAGCTTGGCTACGTCAAGGACTTTCCTACCCAGGGAACCGCGCTTGAAACAGCACATTTCCTACAAATCCGATAGAAATTGCACTTGGCTGCCGGCGCTAGAACTGTGTCCACACAGACACACGAGGCTGTTGTGAGTTGCCCTTTCGGCAGCAGCTCCCGGGGACGTGAACAGGACCCCAGCTCCCAGCCGGACTCCTTGCAGCACTCAGCCAGAGCTGCGGGGAGCTGAAATCGCCCCTGGGAAGCCCTGCCCGGCAAACCGTGCCCCCCCCGCACCCCTCACCTCCCGGCAAAGAGAGCAGCTGCCTCCTCCTGCTCGGCGCTCCCGGCTGCGGCCAGGGGGATGGCTCAGGCAGTTCGGCTGACTGTTCTGCCACCATGCTTGGGTGTTTTCCCCCATTTCCCCGGGGCGGAGGGCAGCGGGGATGAAGAAGGCGGGAGCGCGGAGAGGAGGCGGCGGGGCCGGGCCGGGCGCCAGGCACGGCATGGTGTGGCGCGGGGTCCTCTCGTAGGAGGGAGGAGAGGTACAGAGGCATCCCCGCCACTGCCTGTCCGCGCGCGCCCGCCTCCCAGCCGGCCCCGGCGCCGCTGAGCCCACAGCCCATGTCCGTACACCTGGAAACACCGCGGAAAACCGCGCTGGGGAGGCGTCGGTGTCGGGCTGCGTGCAGGCAGCCGATTAGACGGAGCAGGGTACTTTCTTTCCCGTCCTTTTTTGCCCCTACCCAAGGCGCATGCGCGGACTGTCGCCATCCTTTGAAGGTAAAGTAGGTGGCGCGCCGAGCCACCATCTTGAGTATGGCGTCAAGTGACTTCCGCCCTTCCTTGCCGCCATCTTTGGTACTGGCAGAAGCCACTTTCAATCGAGCCGCCATCCTTGTTGTGGTACCCTTAAGGTCCCCCTCCCCGCTTCTCACACGAGCGTTTGTCTATAGCCGCTGCCTCAACCCGGCCCCGACGCCGATCCCGCGCTCTCAGCGCGATTTTTCTCTGCCTTTCCCAGAGTAAGAAAACGGTGGGCGGAGTTAGCGGCATCGGAGCCGGGCGGCAGCCGCGCGAGTGGCGGCAGGGAGCGGCGGCGAGGCCTCTGCCGGAGCCCTGCCGCGGCCGCCATCTCGACTGTGGCTGGAGCTCGACCCGGCTCAGCAGGGTCCTGGTACGCGGTCGCTTCTGCCATCTTGAAAGAGGCCCCCGCGTGGGNTCCTGCCCCTCGCCCTGTCCAAGCTCGTCAGCCGCGGCGCCCGCCGCTGTCCCGCGGCACGCAGCGGCGAGGGGCAGCGCGCTGGCTCGGGGAGCGGCAGTACCGCTCTCTGTCCACAAAGCGGCAGCACTGCCTCCTCGCCCAGGCCGGGGCTGCGACGCGCTTTGGGGGCAGGCAGAGAACGGAGGCCAAAGCGGCCAGAGAGTCCTTTCTATTCCCTTCAGCCCCAGTATCTGTTCCTATGGTTTCAGGGCACTTGATTGGTTCATTCCTAGGTAAAAACCACACGGTATTGTTTTCAAAACCAATGCCCATCTCTAGTCAGAGTTTCCTACATCCCTGTATACAATAGAGTGAATAGAGAGACGGTTTCTTTCAAAATGATTTTAGAGATANTGGACAGCAGCGTGGTGCTTTATTCAAGCCCTTTCCCCGTGTATATCTCCCCCGAAAGGGACTCTGCTGCAACAAGAATGGGGAGCAGCCCCCAGAAGTTCCTCCCCAGCGCCGCAGTCACAGGCGAGAGGCAGAAAGAGGGAGTGGCAGCAGAGAGGACACAGGAAGGAAAGTAAGAACGGGGTGCAGAATGAAATTGAAAATACAACCAAAACAATAACAACAATAAAACCTGGGATGCAAAGCATGACAGAGAGGGATTAAAAAAGAACTGGGACAGGGAATGGGACAAAAGGATCCAGTAGAGAAATAATGGCATGTGGGAGTCCCATAGAGCCACCAAGAATAAAAAGGAATACAAGTAAGGCAAAAAACAAACAAACAAACAAAAAAACAAACAAAAAAACAAACCCAAAAACAAACAAACAAAAAACCTAAACCAAACCAAAACAAAAAAACACCAAAAAAACAAACCAAAACAAAACCACCCCCCCAAAAAAACCAAAACAAATCAAAAGACAAACAAACTAACAAACAAAAAACCCTTAAAACCACAAACTGGGATGGGCTGCATTACAGAGGGATTAAAAAAGAACAGGGACAGGGAACAGTACACAAGCACCCAGTGAGAAACAATGGCATGGAAAGCACAGAATAAAAGAGGAACATGAGTGAGGCATGGAGAAGGACAGAGAAAAAGACAGAGGGCCAAACACACAGTGAAGACAGAGGGATACAGAGGGAAACAAGGACAGAGAGAGGCAACGACCACGGCACGTGCGGGTGGGGGAAAGGCGGGCAAGGCGCAGCACTGGGATGGAGAAAGAGAAGCAAGGCCAGCAGGACAGAGGCTTATCAAGACAAGGGTACAACAATGAGGGTGAAGGACGGGGTAGCAGATGCAGACAGGTACAGGCAAAAGAACAGTGAGAGGGACAAAGAAATACAGTCACGGTGCAGGACAAAGGGAAAAAAAGAGGAAGGAAGAAAGAAAGATAAAGATACAGGCAGGGAGAGAGGGAGGGAGACAAAAAATAGGACAGAACAGGGAGAGGGATTGAGCAACGTTTATTAAATAAATATTGATTATTTGTATCTTAAAAGAAAAAGAAGAACAAGAGAGTGAAGTAGTGAACGGGAATGGGAGAGGGAGCACACAGGACAAAGGAACACAAAAGACACACTGGACAAAGAGAAGAAAAGGGGATGATAGTTGGATATAAGGCTGAAAGAAAATCAGAAACAAACCCCTAGACTTATTAGAGAGTGTGACTGATGCTTGTGTCAATAAACCAACAGCTCAAACACAACAGGTTACTGTCACAGCTTGACCTGGGACTCATTAATTAACATCTGTCTCTTGGCAGAGCCATAAACCCCCTGATAAAACATGAGGTGAAAGCTGAATGGATGATGTGCTCCAGCTCAGCTCTAACCCCAGCCCGTGCCACCAGTGAACACCCCGATCTCCATTCTCAGGGAAATTTCACCTTTATCGATTCTCTTCCCCTCAGTGTGCTTGGAATGAATGTGATGAGAAGCTGAAGTGTTTTGCACAGCACAATGAATAAAATGGTCTAATTTTCAGAAGACAATTGAGAACAGACAGCAAAACTGCCTCAAGGGTACAGAGGTTTCCTAAGAACTCTCCTGAAACAGGTAAAGAAAAGAAACCACACAGACTATCAATGCAAGACTCTAAAACCAGCAAGAGATTTATTCTTGTGTATTAAATGTTAAAAATCACATGCATAATTATAGAATATTTTAGTTAAAAAAATATTTCAAAAACCAACCCTGACAGTTTACCTGCAACTGCTATAAAATATCTATTTATATATATATATATGCGCATATATGCATATATATATATTTATAAACATGGTGATTTTCTGTAATGAAAAAAATTAGACAAGGATGCAACCATCCAGGTAATGCTGAGTGAACTGATGCCCTGCATCGGACAGTCTTGTCAAACTCCTGCTGGTGGAACTGAGCTCACCCCGGCCAGTTCACAGACGCGCTCATCTCGCACACGGATTCAAATGCAAATGACAGCTGGGGAAACAAGGAGTGGAAGAAAATCGTATTTTGCACAGTACAGCCAAGACCTGTGAAGGGCCACAGTAGAATATGCTGCAAAAGAGCCCATGGTACAAGAAATGCAGCCTCATAGGCTATCTCCTCAGACATGCTGGTAGAATATTCTGCATAACTGGCCACATGCACAGTGTGCCTGTGTCCTGTAAGCAATATCAGAAATGTCAGCATGTGTTTTACCAGGCACTTAAGGTTTAAGACATGTTTTAGCTCCTAAGGAAGGCAGCCAACAAAGATGTTTTTAACAATTACCAAGGAACAGATATAAAAATGACAGGTTGCTGATTTTAAGCAGCAGAGTCCTTGCTGTTCTGAAGAATGGCCCCATATGGGTCACTGTTAATGCGCTTGTAGACAAAGTGAAAGACCTGGGGCTGTGGACGGCTGTGCAACTCCGCCTTGATTTTCTGAGGGTAGGTATCCTCTGTCAGTTGTTGCCAGGTGTCATCAACAAAAAGAAACAGCCTGTATTCTTCTGGATTTGCCACTTTAAACTTCTCAGCACAAAGCTGACATACATCTTCGGTAGTGATATATGGCCTTACTAGCAAAGTCTTTCCTGTACAGCCGCTGGTAACTTCCTGGAATGCAACGCGAAGGTAGTTCTGTGAACAAGAAAGCAGACATCAGGAACTCGAAAAAGCCTTAGCCTCTAAAAACTGAACAGTCAGCAACAAAAAGCAAGTCTCCCCCTGTTCCAGATGTGAAACACACCCTGGTGATTCCCAGACATTACAGCCATCCTGTGAGCTGGTGTCTAAGCAGCAGCCTGGTGTCTAAGCCTGGCCTAACTCAGCTTCACAGGACAGCATTTCATTTTTTTACAGGGATTCAGAAAGAAAATTTACTCTGCACCACATGAGTAAACGCACCTGATCTTGAGGCAAAAAGCTGGATCTTTTCTCCTGTAGAAACTGACACACGCCTACAACTCTGCTAATACAGATACATTCTAAATAGCCCCACAGGGAAATGCAGTTTCATCTGCTTTCTGGTTGTTTTTGCCTTGGGGTGATTTTATGATAATACTGTATTCCCCTGTGGTCTGCCTTATGCCCAGAAATGGGTCCTGGAGCTTTAAGCTGGGTCCAGGGGAGGGGTAGGAGCTGGGGGAACTCTGGTACAGGTTGTGTTGAGGCACTCGCTCCCCCGTGTGCTTCACTTTGCAGCGTGGAGGGAGTTACATTTCTGCTTTTGGCTACCTTGGTTTTAGTTAGCTGAGGCAAGAAGTTTTCCTGGGACTGCAACAGCAATCCTCTGGTGACTTCTGTGGCTTCCTCTGGAACTGCTCGGCTCAGCTTTGGTCCGACAACCAGACCACTGGTGGGAGCTGGATGCTGCATCCCGGCTCTGGACCTCAGGGGAGGCCAGGCCAGCTAAAGAGGGAACTCTAAATCCACCAGCAGCGAGGTGCTTCAATACCTAACAGTTATTAATTTTCTCCCTGCCCGCCCTGTGGGCACTTTGTTTGTTAAATAAATGGTTTTTGTCACCTTCATCCAAGAAATTCCTTTCATATTGGTGAGAAGGGAGTGCCAAAACCCATTTTCTTTAGAGAAAATGTTAATTCCAGAGCGTTTTCTCCTAAAATTGTCTCTAGACCAGAGACAGTTTTAAAAGAAAAAAAAATAGCTGGAATTAAAGACTAAAATGCAGCAAGACTGAAGGAGGTGGAAAAAGTTACAGTGAGAAAGAGTTGTTTATTGACTGAGCTGGCACTCATGGTTTGTATGCTGAATAAAGTAAGCGTATGAAATCCCAATGGTAGAAGTTTACCTCTCACAGAAACAAGCTGTTAAAAGCTAGGACTGAGAAGAATCTTCCAATGACTTAAGTTCCAAAGAGCATTCTTGTCTAAGCAAGTATTTCTTGATACCATGAAGACTGAACACTAAAGCTCTGCAACTGATTTTAAAAACTGAGACTGAACTTGACTGAACAGAACTAAGCCATTTTTTTTAAACTGGTTTGAAGAACTTGTAGAAAAAACCTAGCCCTAAATAGGGCAAAACACACTAGATTTAATTTTTAATGCAGCTACCACACACAAGACCTGCTTTGAAAAGCACAAAATTTTAGATGGACAGGATTGCTGGAAGGAAACACTGAAGTTTTTTTACAGATGTTGAGAAAACTGTATTTCATCGTCATCAAAGTACTGGGGTTTTTGCTTTTCCGTCCATTTAGGGAAGGTGGAAAGACAGTCTCCAGAGCCCAAGAGCCAGCAAGGCTGTGAGACTGCAGCACAGAAATGCCATGACCACACCCTGCTCCCCTGGGAGAAAGATGACTGGAGCTGCAGATGTGTTGCATGCTGGTTGTAGGCAAGGTGCTCCATTTCAGGACTGCAAGACTCAGAGAGAGAAGAGAGAAAATCGCCATTCTGAGTAGACAGCAAAATGCTTGCAATTGTGCCAAGCACATCCTGTGGGTGGTGGGATCCACTAATTTGAGGCTCCCTTCTGAAAGAGACAACAGCAGGAGAAGCACTGGACACACTCGATGACAGCACTTCCCTGCCCCCTGCATCTTCCTGCATCCAAGTGAACATTGAGCCTGGATCAAGTTCACCTCCAGAGAAAGAGAAGATGAAACTTCCTACAAAATCCTGCAGAAAGAATCTTCAGTCATTTCCTCACCCAGCAGAAATAAAGGTGCTGGATGCTCCTATGGAAAGTGCAGAGTTTTGCCAGAAAGAACAAAGACTCCAGCTGCTGGAATCTGACACTTAAGTACTAGTCAGTAGAACAGAACGTGTATCCCAGGGAGATGGACAGGCTTTGGGCACTGGAATTGCTCGTGATCACTTCTCCTCTTCCTAACTGCAGACAGCTGAACTCCAAGGAGTAAATCCTCTCTTCCCAATTCCAACACCCTTCCCTCTTTCAGCTCACCAACTGCTGCACCTTAACAGACAGTCCAAAGCAGATGGAAGAGATGCTGGCCTGGTTGCAGAAGATGAAGCAATAACCACTGCTTTGTTATTCTCCAGTTGAAGGTACTGCCCTACTCTGGAAGAGCAGTACAAAATACAAGGGACAAAAAAGAAAAAAACAAAACACAAACAAATGTGAGGACATCCATATCACAGAACTCTGTTGCCTGCTTAAACTTCAAAACTGTTGGGAGACATTCCTCCCACCTCTCCTCTCTGCTACCTGCTTTATGTCATCACTGGCTACTGGGCAGCTAGGCTGATTTATACCCCTGGAAACCTGGATTTGATCTTTTGAACAATAAAGTGTGCAAAAAAGCTGAATCTAAGATACAATGCAGTTTGTCCTCGCTGCACATGACTTAAAAGGTAAGGTAAGAAAGCTCTATTATTTAGTGTTTTCTTCAGACCATCATAATGAAACTGTTGGATAAAAAGCGAATGCGTAGACTTCAGAGGCGAATTTGCCAGCCGTAATCTCAGCACTGTTTCACTCCACTTGTGGCACCAAGGGAATTTGCTACAAATGATACCTCTCAAATGGGAATTTCCAGCAACACAACCATTCAATTTTCTATTTCAGCCCTAAGCTCTACCTGAAAATCATCAACTGAAGGTATTGTCCTGTTTGTTGTCCTCCTCTTGTGCCACTGCCGGAGAGTATCTCTGGCCTCTGAACTGAGCAGCTGAGCAGCTTGCTCTTCCTGGAAGTTCTTGATCAGTGAAAGTGCTCCATAAGCGCTTGTTAAGTAATAGCCTCCTGTGAAGGACAGCAAGGGAAGAACTTCTCAGAGTGGTCACAGTCACAAGTAAAGGCAGTTTTATTTGAGATATATATAAATACACACAGAGAGGCACTCAGTCACACACATAGATACGAAAGTTGCCAGAATATTTACACACAAAATGAAAACACTCTCTGGCCTGCACAACACTGGAGGGTGTGTTCTCAGCTGCTCAAAGTGATGCAGTGGTTGCATGTGCTCCATATTACACAGCAGAGCCTTGGGTCCACTCCTGCTGAGAAAAGCTGTTTCCTTAAATGACTAATAATAGAATAAAATCTTTTTAAACTCCTCTCAGTAGCCCTGTCTCTGTAAAAGCTAGGAAAACCAACAACTCTGCTAACTCCTTTACTCCTGAGTGTTTACTCCTCCATTCTTGGAACACCAGCTTTATTCTAAACAATTTTCTAACAGTGTTTTGGTTTCTTCCCAGGCTTCAGAGGTGGATGAAATAAACATGGCTGTTGAAACTAAGTAAAAAACAATCTAACACTGTTCATCAACTTAAAAGCAACCATCCTCAGTGGCAACAAAGCAATAACTGAATGTGAGACTTGTACTCTGGAATCATCCCAAAGAGTTGCATTTATCTTTAAAACAAATACTGATCTATCACCTTCTTAGCATTCCCCAGAATGTCCAACTAATTCAGGAGATGGTGTGTGCAGTCCTGTCCACTCCCCCTCTATTACAGAGAACAAATGAAAGCCTCAACAGAGTTGCCAATATACAAAAGAAGCTGCGGATCACAAAGTAAAAGAGTCTCAACAGGAGGCAACAGTCCACAGCAACTAGGAGAAACAAGACATGCTGTCTTATCATTTTTAAGTCAACTATTTGGGTGGGAGCGTTCAGCTAAGAGCACAATCTATTCAGAGGTGCATTCGATGCCCACAGTAGTATTTTCTCTATTACTGACAGCATTCCCCCTCAGCCTTTAGCTTTGCAACAAGATTAACACATAAAATTCATGCAAGACCCATTAGACAAATTGGACAATACATTTTAGTTGAAATGCACAACCCCAAAGCCCTACACATTTTTTTCAACAGAGCTGAGCTAGTGCCAATGACAGGCCCAACCAATAGACAGACTTTCTTTGCTGCATTCAAAACAACAAGACTTAATAGTCCATTAAACCTTTTCTGCTTTTCAAGCATGTTAATGATCTCCAGCTTCCCATCTCGAGTATTTTCCATGCTAAGACTACTAACAATGCACTCAAGGATGCTCTGTATACCAAGCATGGAACAGACTAGTGTCAAATTGAAGGAATTGTACCATGAATTCTCCCAGGCATAACGACATGCAAGAGGACAGAGCAATTTCAGAATTGAGCAGGAAGAGGAAACACACACATATACCTAAACACACAGCTAAGCTTGGCCGTAAGAGCCTTCAAACCTCCTCATAAAGCTTTTAGATTCTGGGGCCTACCAGGGCTTTGCAGAAAACTTTTAGTTAAAAATGCTACTATGGAAACAGCAAGGAGGCAGATTTCCCTGCCTCTACCAGACTTTAGCCCTCATTCAAGAAATGCCTCAGGAAACATACTGCTAGAGCTCATAAAAACACTTTGTGAGAAGTGAATATTGGAAAGAAGCAAAGATCATTAAAAGGGGGCAGTATTCTCAAAAGCACTTCCACTAAGGTGCAAAGAAGTCCCCCAGAAATTTTCACAAAGCATGTAACCCAAGTCTTATTATGTGCCTCACAATTTGCTGAGTGCTGCTGCCCCATAAATCCTCTCAGGAAATTTTCAGGCACAAAAGGCTAAGGCCATTCAGCACCTGCACAGTGCATGTGTTTGCCTGCTGAGTCAAAATGGATTGGAAACAACGTATTTGCTCACAAAGCAATACACAGCAGCAGATTTTCCAGTGGCTGGGGCTTGTGCTCTGCAAATTACCCAGCAGTGGAAATGATGATGACATTCTCTTGTTACAATATCAACATCACTGTCATTAGGTGTCCCCTTAATAGGATTCCTACTCAAACAGAGCACCCCCTCACCAGTCCTTCAGGCAGTTCTAGTAAAAATAAATACATTACCTTCTCCATGTAGCAAGGATGGATCCAACAACTCCATCATGTATTCGATTTCGGTATCCAGCTCCAGCATATCACACTGGGCTAGCACATACGTCAACACAGGCAAGAAGTCATCAGCTCCATACAGCCTCCCTGGGTTGAAGGGAACACAGATAGTGAGAGACAAACCACATTTTTTTACCAGTTCCCATGTTTGAAAGGAAAACACTCTTTTGTGACTTCTCTACCCAGCATGTCTGTATTACTCCAGAACCTCTTAAGGTCACCAATGTGCAGCAAAGAGAACATCACCTGACACTCACTGTACAGGAGACAAGCTCAGTCCTGTCCTTCAAACAAACACAAATCTTATGATGTACACCTTGAGGCATGCAAGGGAAATTTAGAGACTGGGCTCACCCTGGCACCAGCTCAAGTGGTGAACTGCTGAAAAGGCTGCAATGCCAATCTGGCCTGACCTTCATCTGCACTGCTACCATTGCCTAGGAGGTGATGAATTGGCATATTCTTTATACATCCAGGGATTGCATCCACTTTCTGGAAGCATCCAGACACAAATACCAGTCTCTGAGTATGAATCCCACAGCAGAGAAGCCTGAATATAAAAGCGTGTTAGATTTGACAAGAAAACTCAACTCATTTCCTTGACAGACAATTGTCAAAAACACCAGAGAGGTGTTTTAAAAGCACCAGGTGCTGCACCTGAAGGGAGCCTACAAGAAAGATGGGGAGAGACTGTAAGGGCCTAGAGTGACAGTGATCCACAAAGACTGTGTTGTACCTAGGCCTGTCTGTGCTCCTGGCACTTTTCCTGCATTTTGACTTTCTGTTCAGAAATCCCAATGTGGCCAAATCTCTGGGTCGGGTAAAACAGTGTTCACTGCAGAACGGATGTGATGGTCTCTCAGAATTGACCAGAGCAGGAGCCAGCTTACAACTCTGGTGAAACTCAAGTGACACCAGCTGAGGCACACGCTCCAGCTACCACACTACCTGGCTGGAAGATACTCAAACAGCTGCTGGCTCAATGCCATGTTTAACAAACTTTACATGACAAAATAAGACAGCCCAATGAGCACTTGCCACATCTTAGCCCAAGTCTCCCAGTGCAGCACTTAACCAGTAGCAGCCTCTCAGTATTTTCCTTCTGCATGTTGGAAATACCTTACTCAGTGCAATAACATCACAGTACAGAGAGATGAGTTTACAGAACTTCAGGCCAAGATCGCTATATCCACTCTTAAAATGCAGAATTTTGAAATGCAATAATAAGCTGGGCAGGAGCTCAGTCCTAAATTTTGTATAAGTACCTGTGTGGGTTTTAACAGCCATGAGCTTTCACCATTCATTTCCAATCTCCAAACAAAGTAGGTGTCTTGATCTGCACCAAATCCAGCTGCACGTACAGTGCTTCCTTAGAAAGAAAACTGCCAAGCACCTGCAGCAGCTTATACTCACTTAGGGGAAAAAAAAAATCTCCCACTACCACAGCTTTGCTACAACTTAGCTCATGACCTGTCATACCAGTGTGCAAGAGAGAATGTCAGAGTTGCACCTATAAATTCATGCCATCCAGCACAGCATTTTGGACCACTGACTGCTCAGCAAGTCTTGACTGGTCTGTAGTGCCATTTCAGTATTTAGGTTTCAAAGGCGCTTTTGGATTCTTGCTACAGTGCAGAAATAGATGTCATTTCTCCTCCAAAAAGCATGACAGAAAGTGTCCAAATGAGAATATTCAGTGGCACAGTAAGCTAAAAATACTGGATTAGAGGCTGCTTTTCTCCACTCATTGAGACAAAACCATTGTACTTGTCATATTGCATGCATGCTATTGAATTACAATAGCTAAATATGCGCTGTTACCTCTGTTACAAATTGCAGAAAAATACTCATTTAGTATCAGTGTTAAATTCAAGGCTCAGAGTACAGCCTTTCTGCCAGGCAACTTCAAAAGCCTACAGTTAAGGAAAGCTGCTCTTTTTCAATTGCTTCACATCTGTAGGACGTTCTGCCTGGAATGAGGTAAAACAATGCCCTGTCTTGCAACCTTATCAGTGGTGAACTAAGAAGTGGTGTCATGCTGCTTTTGGTGTTGTATTATGCTAACCAACCCCAAAGTTAAACAGCCTGACAGTGATGTGACAAATAGAGTAAAGTATCCTTATCTAAAAACACAGAGGCTGACACAGCTGGCATGGAGACATCTGGTTGACAGTCAATCAGTTTGTAATCTAAAAGTCCAGTCCTGCTTTCAAACGGCAGGATCTTTTAATATATCCCTTCCAGAAGCATGTGTGGAGACTCCTCCCTTGGGTGGGAACGCCCCTCACGGCCACTCCTGGAGGCCGAGCAAAAGAGATTTGGCCCCCTCTGGTCGTCGGTCTCAGTAAGAAACATCAATCTCTACTCAGTAATTGTTTTGGGTCTTTTTGCTAGCTTTAATATAATTTCTTTATTATAATTGTTTTGATATACTGCACTATATTATACTAGACTATACTAGTAGTTTTTACTTCTACGCTGTGTAGTAAATAAATCAGATTAAGATTATTTTGGTCTAATAATTTATCATAATAAATAATTCATTTTTATATGACTATATCTGGTTTTTCATCCTTAATCCTGTAGGACCACGTTATACAAAAGTTCAATCACACCTCTATAATTCCTTGGATTTTAAACCATTGACAAAGTCTGGGCTAAGGCTGAATCCAGCTGCACCCAGGCTCCTCTCTGAGAAGGAGTCTAGAAAGCAGGAGGGTCCTTCCTGCACCATGGGAGGGCTTTCCTAATTAATTTTGCCTGAAGCTCGCACTCCACTCATGACAACAACTCTGCTTCAGACTGAGTTTTTAAGATATGTAGCCAGATAGTTCAGAGACAGCAGGTCAGAAGCAGAGAGCAAGAATTCCTCTCAAAAGGGCAAGGAGAAGCTACAAGAGCTTCAGCAGTAGACCTGTCTGCAGAATGAGATGGGCCGATTCCTAAAAGACAACATCAGGTATGAAGTAACAGCAAACCTGAACTACCAGAAGCACCATACCTGAGTTATTCTCCATAACAGTGTAAATCAATTTGCAAACTCTCAGCAGCAGCATGACTTTCTTTTCAGGTGAATACATCTTCTGCATAGTCATGAACTTGACTTTAATCTTTTCAACGTCCACAAAATCTGGTGTTGGAACAAACACACCCAGTTCCTGAGGATTCCTCTGTCGCACCAGCTGCAGGTTTTCCTTCAGTTGTTTCCAGGAACCATCTGTGGTATGAAACTCTTTCAACATCGTTTCAATGTGACCCTTCAACGGCTTCAGAATGCACTTATGCATGGCCTTCTCCAGCACAACATCTGCAACAGGAAAACACAAATCCAGCTGACTTCCCCCTCTAAAGCAGAGCCAGCATTAACACAACCATTCCTTAAAGAGACCCTGTAGAGCAAAACCTACTTTCTAAGGCAAATTTATTACACAAGCTGAGTTTCCAGATGTTTGTTAACACAAAAACAGGAGGCAGAGCAGAATCCATGCTGAATTGTCATTTCTGGCAATGTGGTAAATAAAAAAACCCACATCCACACAGACAGACTACGGATAGTTTTAAAAAAAAACAACAAATAAAGCTGTGGGTCTATTAAAGTTTTTCTTTTGTTGGCTGGAAGTCTGCAAGTTTTATTTTACTTTAAGTTTAGACTTTAACTCCCAAACTTAACGTGAAACACAGTCAAAATCACAATTTTTTTCTCCTTTTGCATTAAAGCCTGTCCTTTTTGCATAGTTTCCATTGGAAACTATAACTCAATGAAGATTTCTTAAAACTTGGCTCAACTTTGTCAGGATCTTTATGAAGCTGGACAGATTACAGGCTTTAAACTATAAATGGAAACCAAGCTGTGATTGTCCAGCTTCAGATTTCATCACACAAGCTTACATACAGCTTTGTCATCAAGTTCGAAGTTCTTTGGCAATTGTATGCACATAGCACAGTAACTGCTAACTTCAGGGCTTATTTTTAATTCTTGTTCTACTCCAGTTTTTCTTTAACCCTCATTCTCCATTTTCATAGTATGGACTGTGTCAACAGAGAAAGCTCTTTGCTCAACATTTTCTCTGCAAACTTTTATTTTAAAAGCTAATTTCCTTTCTCAGCATCCTTATGGCAACACAGCTTACATCAGTTATTAAGTTACATCAATTATTAGTACCGTGGCGGGAAACATGGTGGGGAATGTTCCTGTGCCATCCCTGCAGGAGAGTGGGGCAGGACCAGAGCCTAGAGCAGGCAGATGGACCAGAGGAGCACAAGGACTGAGAGCACACTGAGGAGAGGCTGTGTCACTGCCAGGTCACACGTTTACACAAATTAGCAGTGGACATTTTTGTTAGTAACAGTGACTCATTAAAGTTTCATTAAACCTTATGCCCGTCCCAGGTTCTTTGCCTGTACTTCTGTGGTTTTTTTAGACTACAGCCTCTTTATTTTCTCCCTACTCTCCCTCCTTTTTAATTTTTTAAAATCACATACTATTGCTAAGGCTTGGTATTTACACAGACACACACGCTCTCCAGACAAGCATTATTCTGTTTTCTTGCTTTTTTCTTTCATTTATTATATTCTTGTGTCCAGCCCTTTTTCCTTTTGGATCTCCATCCCTCTCTTTCCCATATAAATACCATTTACACACACATTTCTCCTCCTATGGTGCCTTGACTTCATATGTAGCATTTTTTCTGTGTTTGTCAGTAAAGGCACTAGAAAAGGCATGATCAGTCTGAGACATGCTCTTGGTGCCCTCTCACACGGCGGCCAGGGCTGGATCCAGCTTGCCACCAGACCAGAGCCATCAAGTTAGCAAGTGGCAACACTTCAAACGACTGATCCTTATCTATTGTACTTGGTAGAGCCACACAATCAGAACCAAACCAGCCAGGTAAATAGAAGCATCACCCTTCTGCAGAGACAGAAACTGCCTCTCCCTGCCATCAAAGCAATCCTCAGGGCTCATGGGGCAAAAACAATTGCAGAAACAATTTTCCACCAAGAAAAATGCATGAGTCTCACCCACAGGTACGTGTGCTAGCTACATTTCTAGAGTGTACAAATTGTTCCTTGCTATCTTCACCGATGACTATTTTTTTGGCAATTCAGCTTACTTTATTTCTACTACCTTATTTTTTCAAATAGGAAAAACACCAACTGCTTTGCTTGTAAGAGGAACACCTCTGCAGTGTGCATTCCAACCACCTGGTCTTGTTTATTAAAGCAGTTGGTGCTGCAAAATATCATGCAAAGTAGAGAGCTCTATCCCCGTGAAAGCTGAACTCCCACAGGCTTCCACTGGAAGTTCTGCAGATGAATACTGAGCACAAGCCATCCTTCATCTCAATAAGGATGGGTCATCACAACATTTGTTCACAGGAGCCTCGGGAAACTCAGTATGTTTCTGGATGTGACTGATCCTTTATAGGAATAGGAGGCAGAAGCAGTGCCTCCCCAGATCCTACAGGAACTGGATGCTGCTGGGAGAGAAAATTCCTCCCCAGAGCCCCAGTCCTTGGCTGGGGCCAGGCTTGTTGTCTGTAGGTGAGAAGTGGAAGGCTCAGGGTTTCTGCCCTCAACCCTTCTAAAGGTAGTGCCATTTCCACAGATGAACCATGCAGATTTTTAAAGCTGTGCAAGATGGCAAGGAGGTTTCGTTCACATTTGCTATTTGTCACAGGATCCAAAAACAGTGCCTGGAAATTGCTTTGAAATTTACTCAATCACATTCCACAGTTTCCATGGAAACTTGAAATAATTTTGAAGCAGCACAGAGGAAAGGATCATATAACTCATGGCTGTGCTCAAAGCTCCACACAGGCACAACAAAACAAAGAAAAAACCACAACAAAAATCCTTCAAACCACATACAAAAAAGCCTCAAAACAACAAACAACCTTTTATTCTCCTTTATTAATTCTTTGCACACACGTAAGAACCACTGAGTTCTGCCCTCAAATGAAAAAGTGGCAAAATCTAACAAGCTGGTGAGATTAACAGCAACAAGATTGATAAGGGCTGGACTGTTTTTTTTAATGGTCAACAGTAATACCCATATGTATCCTAACAAATACAAAGCTTACAAAAAATTACATTATTATTAAAGCCTGGTAGGACAGCACTTCTTGTGATCAGAGTCTTAGAACAATATTCAGTGTGACAGCACCTATAAGCATGTTTGGGGCCAGACCACTCAGCCAGCGACCCTTTCTTCAGTACTGTTGCTTCTGCTGCTTTCAGATAAAGGTGTTTTTGGGTAAGATCACACAAACCAATTCTCAGCCAGCAGCAGTTTTCATTGTTTGACTTCTAATGACCACAAAAAAGTATATGAGGGTTTCCCAGGCAAATCATTATTTAAGTTGTTAATTGAGGACTTATTTTTACCTTAACACCTCTGTATGTTTTTAAGATCCCAATCAGCAACAAAAATTCTGTTTATTTCAGATGCATGTTTTCAAATATCCTCCCAGGATGCTTGCCACTCCAAAACCAAAACAGATACTTTTCAGATAATTTTTTTTTTTAACTGAATATAATTTGAGCTGAACACTGTGTATCGTTCCTGAAATGCTTATAATTAGCCTGTAACCTCAAAATGGGAACTGGAAGTGCTTTGATAAATGAATTGTAAAGACCAGCCAGCTAGTTTCGTTGTAACTTGTGGAAACACATCTGTATCCTGTGCTGACATTCTATTTTTGTTTTGCTGCCAACCACACAAGTCTGCCTCTAGACAGGACAACATATTAGTCACTGCCAGTGTCCTTACACAGCCTCCTTACAACCCGCACTTCCTCAAATTGTAGGCACGCTCTCACCTTTTCCAGGCTCTCTGCTTCCCTGCTATCTACCAACTATTGTTCCTCAGAAACATCTCCACTGAGATGGTCGTCAGATTCCAGTCCCTTGATTTACTAAAGCCCTGTTTACCATGGCCAAACCATTCACCAGGGAAACCAGAGGTTAGTAGCAGACCGAGTGAGCCTGAGAACCACCACAAAAAGGCACAGTCCTGCACAGGTCACACTGCCTGGGAGCTGAAAGCAGGAAGTTGCTTTGGAATACCACAGTGAGGTGGCCAAGCATCCATTTCTTGGTGGGTGCAGACATGGCAATCTCCTCCACAGGACCAAGACTTGAAAGTAAGACCTCACACAACCCACATTCCTTGATAATCAGCACAACCCTGAAAACAGAGGCCAGACTGAGGTGGTTGATCTATAGGCAGTGGTGGCAGAGACCTAGCAACTAGGGATGAAAAGTAAGCCTCCCCTCATATGACCTACGTAAAAGCACACCAAAAAATCCCACATCTATCTGTGCTAGGTGTGCTCTGCTTTAAGCAGCTGTGAGTTACTTAAAACTCATGCTATAGCTGTATGGCAAGCATGTCTTCTCTTGAAGTAGCAGGAAAGAAGCGGGGAAAAAGTCACAAAGGAACTCCAAGGGATGGTCAGAAAAAGAAACTGGTCCCTTACCTCTGCTCAGTACTTTTACCACTGCTTCTATCTTGCCCTGTCCCATCACTCCTGTGGTGAAAGGAGGTGCACTGAGGGACGTGTTTATAAAACTAAGCTACACATGAAAAGATGCAACAATGAAGCACAGGACACCAGGACAAATGCACAAGCACCTAAAAAGTAACACAGTGAAAAAAACAGCTGGGATGAGTTTTTCAAGTAGAAATAGTGACATACCATTCTAGTTCCTTTAGGAGGATAACTGGATTAGTAAAGAAGAGGGGATCTGGGGTGGGCTGCTGCTTAACCTTCTCAAGACCCATAGGTTTAATTCTGTGCACCTTCCATATAAACAAACAAGGGAAATACTGTCTTGCCATAATAACCATAAGCAGCATGCATCAACAGGTGTGCAGAATACTGCACTGAGAACCCAAGTATCCATGGTTGACTGTCAAACAAGACAGACATTGGAGGAGAGGTACCATGGGGGTCAGTCCTGGGCTTCAATTAATTCATATATCCAGCTGTGTCTGCCTGTAACTCCTCTGTACAGACCCAAGGCCCTGCAACAAAGCATGGACCACCAGTAAGGGGACAACACATTCTCTCCAAGCTTCTTTAACATTCAGCATTTAAATATCCCTAACATATAAGAAATATCAGAACAAGTAATAGACGGTATTGTTTAGGGACGTTCCCACATGATTGGCTAGTACCTTACTGACAAGTGGTTTAAACCAGTAATTTCTTGGTTCAGGGCCAGATTCGGGCACTGAGACTGAAGCTGTTTAGATGTCAGATGTTAGATCCCACTTGGCAAAGTGACAGCATTCAACTTGACTCCATTCTGTTCAAAGCCAGGAAAAGATGAAAAGACAAACAAAAACTCCCAAACATTTGCTGATCAAGCAAATGGACTCTGGACCATCAGTCCAAACTCTGGACTATCAGAGTCTCCTCAGACCAGTCTTAATTCTGTGGATACAAATTGAGGTGTGGATGTCTTTTAAAAAAATAAATTGCATTCATCCTTAAACAATAAAGAGCCATGTACCTTACTCTTGATTCTGTCCCAACACTGGGAGTCCCACTGCTTCAGGGGAACAGCCTACAGTGCTAAGGTTAAGAGGCATCTGCCAGGACTAGAAACCCTGAAGGATATTTTCCCAATGATTTTTCAGAAGCTTAACAATTTGATGGGATCCCTATCTGGGAAGCTTAAAAGATCTGCCGCAGAAGTCTTTTGCTTGCAAGAGTCCATAATGCAGTTCTAGAAGAAAAGCCACATGATCAAAAAGATCACTATGGAGACATTGAAAGAAGTTCCAAAGACTAGGGGCTTCACTAAAACTGGGGGAGCTGTTCCAGCATCTACTGAAGTTCAGGAGACATAAGAGGGTTAAAGTGAAGCCTGAATGACTCAGAAAGGAGGAGCATTATCCCAGAAGCACACATCCAGCACCAGGCTGACACGTTGGAGGAAAAAACTGCACCACGGAAGTGCGAACTGACGAGAGAGGATAAACAACTACTCACAAAGTTAAAATTTGGGCTGCAATTCTGTATTGAAATAGTCAGGGAAAACTATGGCTAACAGACAGGGCTCTACTTCATAAAAAGCTCTCCATAGGGATGACTAAATTTTGCTGTCACATAGTTATCTACTTAGATCAGCAACATCTGATGCTCCTGATCCACTGCAGTTGTTTGCTGGCTCAAGACAAGTAGATGATTCAAAAGCAAGTTCTTTCTTTGTTTAAACCAGCCCACTTTATAAATTAATTGTATTTAGTCACATGATCAAAACCAGACTTTCTGTTGTTGAAGAAAACCAGGGCAGTTTTAGTTGTTATACTTCATAGCTTATGCTACTCCAAAGTCTGAAACATTTAATAGCAGACAACATTTTTTCCAGTCTTGGGAGACCCACAGTCGGATTAAACCACACCCTTGTGAAATGAAAAGTACATAACAAACTAGGCTTTCACAAAATTACAACCAAACTCAGTCTGTATTGCTTTGTCAAATATCCAGCACTCTACAGAGATGCAGGCAAAAATGTGCCTGCTTCTCCAGCTTAATTTGGTGCTTTTTCTTCCATGTAATGCCCACTTAACAGTCTTTATTATTATAGTGAGAATATTACATGTCTCTGAGTCTCAATATTGGGGACACTTTTCACATTTTTGTATTTGCTTTAGCAGTCCTTGTGACTTTTGCTTGACTTTGTGTAAATGAAGCTGAGGTAACGTGAGAATACTTTGTCTTGGTCAAGGACAGACAGAATGTCAATATAAAATTACCCTCTAGACCCAGGGAAGGAAGTATCTGCCAATTTTGCACTGAGCCAACTGTTGGGACACTGGGGTATGGAGAAAAACAAACAAATTAGGACTGAAGTGAGCTCACAAGGAAAGTATTCTGCCCTGGGCGTGTTTACCTCTTAAATGTGGCTTACAGGCTCTTTTACAAATACTGCTCAGACTATGCAAGAGAGGCAGAGAGATTTATGAAGCAACAACGATTTCACTTTTTTGGATACACAAATCTCTCTCCCTCCTCTTAAAACATATATTCTAATATACAGCTCATCCATAACCACTCACAAACAGATCTAACAGAGAAGTACAGAAAACTAGAGATCAGCCCCTTCTCTCTCCTGCACACGTTTGTTTTCTAAAAACTCTTACATATCTTTCTATTTAGTTTCAAGTGCAGGGATAGAACAGCTTTGCTAGAAGTGACTAAGAATGTCTGGAGGAATCAGATTTATTTCAAAACTAAGTTGTCATAAAATGTCTCTCTGTTCTTAAATGTCATTGGTTTTGAATAAATTCTAGTTCTACAGCTACAATCTTTATGGTTAGATTTGGCAGTTTTAGACCAAACATTGAGAACTATGTCAGTTCAATTCAGATAAAAATACATGTGTGCCAGCAAACAAAGGATTCTCTATTGTCAGCAGCAGAGCAGGTAAAAAAGTAGTAACCACAGGTAAAAAGTCAGCATTACACCTATTTTAAGGATAACTTCTTATGAACAACTTTGTAGTGTAATCATTCCAAGCCGACAGTGTGATTTGGGGTGGGGAATGGAGGGGGAGGTTGTTTCAAGACTCAAATATTCAGTGGCTCAAGCTCTACCACCCAAGTTAACCCCACCTTTCTGAACTGGACAAAGACTATCACTATAAACGCAGATTACACATTTTCACCTGCCCCCCAAAACACAGGACAGAATCTCTTACCTATTTGGTCTTCAGGAATCAGTGATTCAATTGGGGGATCAAGTTCGGAGCTTTGGGACAAGTAGTTCTTGACTTGGGTCATGAACTGACGAATTGTTTGCAGCATATCAGTGCTCGAAACATGGCACTCCTTGTTTTCTTGGAGAAAGCTGACATAGTCCTGTACTAAGCATCCAAAATAGGTGCGCTTGTCTCGGGACATCTCTGCAATTTTCTTAATCATCCTCTTCTCTGGGGTCATGAAGGAACTGAAAACTCCACTGACTTTCCGAAGCTGAGATTTCACAATCTTGGGGAGAACAAATGAACTGCTTCTTTTCTTCTTGGGCTTCAAAGGGGGTGCCATGCTCTCCTGGTCACTCTCCCCCTCAAAGTCCTCCAGGCTGCTGTTGGTGTCTCCCTCATAGCCAAAGAGTGGCATGCTCCGGTCGAAGTCTAGCGAGTCAGACGAGGAGGTGGAAATGCTCATGTCGCTCAGTCTCTGCCGGCCTCCATTCCACGGGATGTGTGACTCAGAGATGGCAGCGGGCGTCTTTTTGGGAGCTGCTGGAGCCGGCTCGGGCAGGGTTTCGCGTGGAACCGCGGCTGCCTCGGGCACGCACACGGAGTCAGGCCGGACCGCTGCCGCACTCCTGGAGGCACTGTCTGCCTCAGAGCACACAGCCTGCTTCTTCAGCCGAGGAGGCGGTATCGGGGTGGGCTTGTTCTGCAGCAAATCCAAGCCCCTCTCCTTCTTATGGCTGACTGTTTCTGGCATGCTCGCCTGCTTTATAGTCCTGGAAATCTGTGGGCTCATGAGGGTGCTATTAATAGCAGGAGGTGGTGGCCGAGGCGGGGGGGAGCGAGGCCTCGCCGTGCCATTCACGTCTGGAGTTCTCAGGCTCTGCCTTTTCAGACTTCCACTGACATCCTGGCTGTGCACTTTTAAGAAGAGGGGATTAATGAAACACAGCGCTCCGTTGGTCTGGCTGCACTCCAGCTCTGAAGGCGTTCTGGTTCGTATAGAATGCACTCCATTTATAAGGCAGAGCTGGCGTGAGTCTTTGTGAGCACTATCCAAAGGCACAGGCCTACAGGGAGGTGAAGGATCCGGGGATTTGCTGTTAGCCAGGGAGCTCCAAAAGTCTGAAAATCATCATTGCATTAACGTAAGAATGCAAAACACCATGCAGATGGATTTCAGAACATTCAACTCAACAACACCAGTTTAAAATATCAAGAAATTTAGGCAAGATTTTATTAATTAAAAGGGGAAAAAAATCCAAGTGAACCTCTTAAAGCACCACCAGATGTAACTGCATGCTACATTCCTGGGGCTGCTCTTACACATTTATAAATACCATGACCAATGCACAGCTTCCAATCAGCCCACTAAGCTTAAAATTAAACTGAGAATCAAAGAAAGGAATGGAGACTGTAACAAAATGCTTTTTACTGGCTTGAGACTGAAATGAACACACACTTCTCACTAGCATCTTACTCAGGAGGAATAAAGCAAGATTCTCAGCTGGTATTAATAAGCTCACTTAATTAAAGACAATAGTCAAGCTGATTTACACCAGCTAAAGGCCACTTACGGAAACTCTACAAGTATCTTGGTTCAATTTGTTTTCAAAGTGAACACATGAAACTATACATGAAAAGGCAGCTCACATTTTGCTGTGGTGGATGCACACATCACCTTTAGCAAGGCAGACCAAGCGTTCAAGTGTCCAATAAAGGTACTGGCCTGCTACTCTGCCTTTGCCATAGGGACAGTTTGCCTGATAATACAGACTGCAGAGACACATAAAGAGATCCAGTGTGCACTCCCACACCAGCAGCATGGAAAACCTATGCTACACTAGCAAGTTGCAGCTGCAGCCTCTGCACTTATCCCAGCCAACTGTCAGCATGTTTGTGCAACCAAGTCACTGCTAAAGAGGATTGGTTCCTGAAGGTATGAAGATTGAAACCAGATGTGCCTTTGAAGGCAGCAATCATGCTGAAATAAGGGCAGAATACCAGAGGAGGGAGATTTAGCTAACATTTGCTAATCTTGACGTGGTCCTTTTCCCTCAGTGTGTCAAGATGGCTCACTGGAGGCAACTGAGCAATGATACCTGGGCCCAAGTGCACAAATACCAAGCACCCACCAGGCCCATGCCCAACAGCCATGTCCTGCCTGTGGGGCAGAAGACAGGAAATAGCCCATGGTGACAGGCCACAGCCAGAGAATGTCAATAGGCACAGGCATGTTTCTCTACATAGTTATTCCATGTTGCTGGTGTTCCCAGCTTCATGACTTCACATCCTGCCTGCAGATCTCTCAGTGCCTGTGCCTGGCACGTGGCTGCTGCAAACACACGTGATGTAAGCACTGCTGCAGGTGAAACACAAGGGAGACTGAGAGAGAATCATATGTTCAGCACATGAAACCTTGCAGGTTGGCAACAGCCTTGAAACCTTTACCAAAAGTTCCTCCTGAATGGTTTGCTGAGCTATGTGCTATTGACTTGTGTTGTGCAGCTCTCCCTCTAAACTTACTGCACAAGAGAGTTCTGACAGGAGATACAGCCCTGTGTTCACACACCATGGGGTTTTGTGCTTACATGTTCCTCAAAGAAAACTCACACTTAACAGGAAGGGCTGTTGGGAGTTTTTAGGCCTCTCTTGAGTCTATAGCATTAAAGGCTGACTTTCTGGTGTGCTCTTCTGCACATGGACACCTAAACTCCATCAAAATTTCAACTTTGTTGCCTGCTTTTAGCTCATGGAAACTGTGATCTGGTGTATATCAAGTAATTGATCCCAAATACAGTAACCACACAGACACCAATCCATCAGTCTCCTCTTCAGCTTTCAAATGTAGTAGCTAAAGAAAAAACACACACAATGCAAAGACTGTTCAAGAGCAAGACTAATTCTGCAGCAAGCAGGCCACAGTGCTCTGGGGTACTGGTGACAAAGTGTGGTTAGCCTGGAGAGCTTGATCAACATTACCATTATCGTTCCCTCTGGAGAGACTCACCTCATGTTACTTTAAGGCTTCCATGTGTCACTGGGAGATTGTCTGCATTACACTGTATCCCAGTCAGACCTTTTACTTTCTTTTTCCCATCTAAACATTGACCTCAATAGTACCATATTTTTCTCTATTCCCATGATAATCCATAGTTTCACCTGATTGCCTAAACTTGCAGACAAGCAGTGCAGAAGTAATTTCTCTCCTCTCTAAAACAAACCCTTCAATTGCATTGCTACTGCAGCAAACCAAAATGCAAAGCACTGCAATACATCCCCGGGTATGGTTTTACTGCAAAGTCCCACCAGACAGTTCAAGAGATCCTCATGCTAACACTGATTTAGAGAGGATCCTTTTCAAAACTATTAAGAAATCTACTGCAACAAAGGTTGCTGACAGTCAACCTTCCCTTCCTGGAGAAGGAAATGAAGCCACTCAGCACTTTGCTCAATGAGGAGCTGTGTAATGATTCATCTGGGTGGTGCCCAAGTTTCAAATCCCACCAGGCTTTGCATCCATCTCCTCTGAGCTCAAGGTATGCTTTCCAATGAGCCTGTGTTTGGCTGAAGCAACCAAGTGATGCAAGGACATCCTTGCACTGTCTTCTGTTATTTAAAAAATTTCTCCTAACCCCTGCTCATGGATACATTCTACACCATCAGATATACACTCCTAATTTGCTAAATATGCCACTTCATTGAAGCACTGATCTCAAAATTCACCCTTTTAAGTTTCCATGTCAATCTGAAGTTTTATTAACAGAGGACCTCAGTTCCTACACTCTCCTCACAACAAATTATAAAGCCAGTGCTTTACATAGTCTCACATAGCCAGCGCTATGCGAGCATGCAGACAACGTTACATCTTGGAGCAGAAGCCACATCAACCTCTGTGTGGGGACTGTGAGATTTGCTTTGCCCAAGGGCTGCCCAGAGAGGGAAGAGAAGAAGGAAGAAAGAAGCAGCACTAACAAAAATATCACAGAAGGAAGGAAGAGCACCACTCCTTGACCAGAAGGTCTGGCCTTCCCAAATAAGAGAAGCTGCTTTTCTAAACAAAATTTCTATCATCACTAACCAATATGAACTATTTACTGATACAGCCTATTTCTTCAATGTTACAGACATCTTTGTAGGGAACTACTTACTCAGTCCAAGCTGAGCAATCTCTTCAAGTTCAGCTTCTGTCTTTGCTGCAGCAATTGCATGAGGCAACTTCAGTGTGAATGGAAGGACATCCCTGTTTCCAAAGAGAAAAACCATTATGGTTTTCAGCAACATCCATAGTTTGAAAAGCTTTTTTTTTTTAAACACTGGCAGTGTCTGATTTCTGATTATCTTCTTCTTCAGCTGTGGAAGGTAGCAAGATCCTTAAACACACAGCACACAGTTAAACATTACATTACCAACCCCAGGGCTCCTTTACATTGCAGAGTGGTGTGAAGGGCAAATGACAGTCAAGTGCCCAGGACTTTCCCTAGGATCATTTCCACAGAGCCATCCAGTATTTTCTGCCTTTCCAACAGAAGCTTTTACACCTCATCTTCTACAAGCAGATCAGTGAGATGCAAACTTGTTACCCGCCCCTAGCACTTAAAAAAAGCTTCTTACTTTCTGAATACACTGTTGACTGTTATTCCAGTTTTCAGAATAAGAATTTTATTCTAACTAAATGTTGCTAAACAGCAACATCTGTAGAAGTACCCATAGAATTAAGACTAAATGAGAATCCTACACAACTGGTCTCAGCATGAATTTTAAGGATGTGAACAAGCCAATCATCTGCTATAGCACAGACAGATAGTGGGTCTTTATCACATAAATATTTTCTATGTTGTATGTTAGCTTCTTGAATAAACAGGATCTCAGAATTCCACTCACAGTCAAGTCAAGCATATACACAAGACTGATATACTAGCTAAAAAGCATTTGAAAGGCACTTTACATGGTACCACAGAAAACCCAGAGTCCAGATCATCACCATGGTTGCAATTCAAAAATAAGTAAACCCTCATAAAAACTGCTTGGGTGCCTCCTGCAAGAAATTCCCTCTGGTTTTAGAAAATCCTCCTGGATTTCCTGTGACGGACCAAATGGTACTCTTTTTCACAATACCTACCTATCTGCCTCCTTTAGTCTATACAAAGCAATACTGAACCTTCAGTGAAAGAAAATGGATAGACTAATGCAAGAAATCTGTTTGCTGAATGATCCTGCAGGTACTTAGAGAGAATTTACCAGAGCCTGGCAAGTGGGCAGGACTGAAAGCGTGACAAGATAAGGAATATCTCCTCATTAAACTACTTTTAAACACATTTTCAGCTCATTTCTCTTCTGAGTTCTGACCAATTACCCATGTGGTATCAATGCTGCTTTTATTACATGCACCTACAGCTCGGCTAAACAGAGTCTGTAGCAAAGGGGTCTAAGATACTTCTCCACCACAAACAAAAACAGCAAGCACAGTAGCCCAAGAGCATCCTACACCAGGAATCATCACATGGTCAGCATGAACTGTAAGCCTTGATGTAGTAAAAGGATCGATACTATCAGCTGCCTCTCCCTGCTTCCTTCAGAAAATGTGGACCTGGGCAGTTTGGTTGTGTCCTGCCTGTGTGTACATACAAGGCTCAAGCATCAGTCTGGAAATTTTCATCAGTAAACTCAAGTCAAATTGAAAGTAAAGGATAAAAACACCAGCTACTTTTTTTCTGCATACTACCTGGAAAACAAGCTTAGCAACCATAAACTGCAAAGCTGACAAGGCTGTTTTTGTTGTTCACCATTTAAACTGGCATTTCCCAGATGTCATATTCTACATAACTGATATTTTTCCATTATGCTCCAAAAATTATTCTCACCAACAATTCCAAAAAATGAACTTTGCAGGCTAGTTTATGATTGTTTTTAAATGAGCTACAGAGCACTTAAGAAAGCATCACAAGATATCAGCTAAAGTAAAGTTCAGCTTGGCACCACCTCACAGCTGGATGGGTAAAATCCTATCAGCCTCCCAATAATCAGTATGAAGTAAGACAGAGACACTTGCTTCCAAGACTCATCTCTGATTTCTACCATTACCTTCTAAGGCTACCCAGGAATATTTGCAGATTGGCAACATAAACAGCATGCTGAACCAACTCCTCAAAACTCATTTTCTTGAGACAGTCTAGCAGATGTGACTTGGAATATAGCACCATCTTACCTGCTAATACAGTAGAAAGCAATGAGTCTGAACAAATCAGCAAAACTTATTCCAGACCCCTCCAAGGAAAACGCTGCGAAGAAAGTTACAAGAAACAATCACACATTAATACACTGTTTCTTAAAACAGCTTAATAAAACATATCTTAGATTTTAGCATGAAGTTAATAAGTTTTCACCATCAAACTAGCTACTATTTGATTTAGAGAAAACAACTCTGTAGAAGAGTACATATTCCTGCTGAAGGCATTTTCAAGAATATACTGATAGTCTTGGTGGCTGGTCTGCTTTTGTATTCCAAGGATATGGTCTAATTCCTGTAAAACAGATTAAGTGTGATGAGGCCTGCACAATGTTTTGCTAATAGACAACAAATCAATAACTGAAGGCTTTGTTTGCCCAGTGTACTAATATAACTAATTTAAATTGTCTTATTTCCTCCTCTTGAATTCTATTCTACTCACTTGTCTTCACCCTAGGTGTGTAGAACCTAAAGGGAGATAAATTTTCATTCACTTCAAGAAAACCTTTTAACCTGAAAACCCTTAAAAAGCTCTGACAGTTTTTGCATGCCATTGCCTTGCACAAGGGAAGAGGAAGACATGAGCAGTGCCTTTCATTTTTCCCCACTTGATACCATTGTTTCTTATTGTTACAAATACTTGTTCTCAGTAATAGTGACGATTACCTCAGGCTCTCTCTGATGCCAGTAGCAAATCTCACAGATCAAGCAGAAGAAGCTCCTAGAGTGAAACGATCCAGATCTTTTGCCTCTGGTCTAAAACCTCAGCTGTGACAAATGGCTAAAACCATCAGTAAATACTTCCCCCTTGTGGAAGAACTTTGTTCATAAAAGACAGTATATAATTATTTTCTGGATGGAAATTTATTAGTATAACAAGCCTATAAACACAGCCTTAGACTACACTTACATCAGCTATTACTGACAACTTTCTCTTTGCCTTTCCTTGCTTGTAACTGGAACTAAAACCAGACACACAGAATTAACTTTTTGTCCCTGGGTGCAGGGGAGGGAGAGAGAAAAAAGGAAAAACTCAACTAAAATTATGTCAGTTTACGAATAGAAATATAAATTAACTATAGATTCTCTGTTTCAGGGATGTTTAACTGAGTTTGTTGCTAATTTTTTCCAGTTTTCTCTTTCTTGTTAATATGAAATATTTGCTACACTTGCAGTTTCAGCACCACATACACTCACCAGCTGCAGCTTCCTTTTTTCATTCCTAAATCTCACACTTATTTTTCACACCCTCCCTTCTAAAGATATGAGGGCATTATTGGTTCAAAACAATTTGGAGTGTTAACATTTGCTCATTTCTACTAAAAAAAGAAAGAACAAATATAGTTTGAATTAAAAAGAGAAATCATTGATCTTGCAACAGAAGCAGTTCTAATGGGTTAAAATCCATTTAGCTATCACACACAAAAAAACCCAAACAACCAAAAAAACCCAACAACAAAACCCACCACCAACAAAAACAAACCCAACAACCCATCCCACACATCAACTGCAGAGAGCTCACGACAAAGTTGCATTCAAGAACAGTCCCCTGAGTACTAGGAAATGCAAGGACATTTCATTGAAAGCAGACAGGATTACAGACTGTGTTTCTACAAAAGACATAAGTTTCTAAGAGGATAACTACCCATAGAAATAAATGAATACTGGATTCATCAAGGTACACAATGGAAACATTCTAGTTGCAGCAGTCTTAAGGTTTTCTATATATCTGCCCTCCTCGTGGTAGAATATGCCTGACCCACTCCCAGAGAGCAGCACAGGCAGCCCATGACATTATTTGCATGACTTTGGGTATCCTCTGCTGTGGGTTTCTGCGTATGTATTTCTGTGCAAATGCTCCTGCATCCTAGAGAGAAAAAATACCTAAGGAACAGCTGAAAAGTACGTAACTCACAACTTACTGTATGTACTTTCTTTTATGGCAAATTCTTTCAGGCAGGACCCACAGTCACTGGACAGGCGCAGAGAGATTACTTTCTTCTGCAGCCTTGCAGATTTCCTAACCAGAAATATCTGTTGTGAAGAAGACAGAAGGACATGGTATTAGCTTCATCATGGATACCAGAATAAATACAGATCATACACAAAAAGGAACCAGAACAACCTCATGACATCTGCTCTAAAACATGCCGTAATTCTACTTGGTCATTACTGTATTGGGTTCAACACCTGGGTGCAAAATGGCAGCACAACATTTGGGAAAACCATGTCCTTAAAGAAATTTAGATTCTTCTTACCCCAGGAGGCTGTGTCTGCAAAATTTCCATGGCTTCAGCATCATTCAGACCAAGCTGCAGCCACACAGGGTGAGTATGGAGGAGCTTGTCCAATATGCTTAGCTTGTTGGATAGGCTGTCATATCCAGAGTCCCGGGGGCAGCTTTTTAGATCATTTTTCTCAGGAGAGACATTATCCATATCCTTTATTAGACTATGGAAAATTTAGAAAAAAAAAATAAGACATGCTAACCTCCTATGAAAAATCACTTAGGTCAGTGAACAGAATTATCACAAAGCTCATGGCACTGCTGAAACTCTGGGCTAGTACTTCTCCTACTGAGAATTCTTATATTTAGCATACACAAAAATTCTCTTTAAAGGTTCTCAGTTCAAAGCCAGCTTGAAGATAAGCCTTAGCATTCTTCTGTGAGGTTGGAGAAATTCAGCCATCACTTCAGGTACAATTGTATGTGCACATGTGATTGAGAGAACATTTCACTTGCCTTCTTTGCTGTGCTATTATATGTAAAAATTTCTCTTAAAGGATACTTATGCAATTCAGACACTTTTATTTCCAGATCGATTGCAAATGCTGCAACCAACAGAAATCTTGCTCTCTCTATGCCTGTCAGAAAAATCTGTTCAATGTTCTGACAATGGAGCAACCCACTACCTATTGGTGATCACTGTGTCTGCACAAGAACTTTGGAGGATTTTTTTCATAACACAAGTCCACAAGCCAGCATCATTTCACCTTATGCCCAGACTACTGTCTCTGCTCTAGCAGCTCTGTTGCCTTCACAGCTGCATATCCATCTTTGCTCCCTTCTGCTAAGAGGTCAGAGTGGGAGGAGGTAAGAAAGAGATGAGAAACCCAAGAAAGAAACAAGAAAAAAAGTTAAACCCCCAAATAATCCTCCCTAAGGCACAGCTTCCTTAAAATATATGTCATAAGTGGCAGTCACTTCTTATCATACTCCGGCTAAGTTCTGTAAATATTTACATTTTTTTCCATTTTTTCCATGAAAGGTCCTTACCTCACATTTTAATACTACACTTCCCAGGATCAGAAACAAGGAAGGAACTGTATATTTACACTCCAAATTCCTTTGGCTGTGGATTGACTGCTATGTGAGAAATAAAGGCTAAGCTAAGTGTGAATGTGGCAAGGTAATGTAAGGTTGAAATTTATTTGGAGCAGGGCATCTAAAGTTACTGCTACATTCAGTAATGAAGTAGAGTTCTTGGAGGCTGCAGATTCTTGTTATTAAAAATCCAAATAAAGAGAATACTTTGAGAACTCCTTTTGTTATGCAAAGCTTCACCATCATCCATATAATACCAAACACCCAGTACAAGTGCACGTGTGTTGCTGGCTCAAATTTCTCATTTTTGAGCTAGAAGTATCCTGTGATTCTCCCCATGCTAGAAATCACTATGGAGCAGTTATTCTGGTAACAGCTTCCTGATGACAAAATTCAGGAACAGACAAAAAGCACCCTGCAAGCTCTACTGACTCCCTGAGATGTCAGGCAGAGGATGTGTTCCCCTTACAGACCTTTTCTGCGGCAGGAGAGGCCCTGGGCAGCAAAGGACAACACAGCTCCACCTCCCCAGTGCACACTGTGCAGCTCTTCTGAATTCCATGCTTTGGACAGGCCCTAAGCATCACTAACAGCATTTATCATCCTCATTATGCCAGCTACTGTACCCTCAGCAAATAGGTACAGAGTTCACAAGCACAGGAGCACTGAATACTTTCAAAACAAACAAAAAGCCTCTCCGCCCCCAGCAAAAAACCCCACATCAAACAAAACAAGCTGAACCAAATTAAAACCCACCAACCAAACAAGAGAAAAAACCAAACAACCAAACTACTTTCTTCTAGCTTTGCTCAGCAACCTGCAGAATCTCTGGAGAGGGCAAGCAAGGAAAGGAAATGGGGAAGAGAACTTTCACTGCTATGATCAGATAAGAACAGGCAAAATCATTTGACATTTCATTACCTGGGTCAATTACCCCTACCAGCACTTGCCTCTTCATTTTTTCCTCTTTCTGTTTGCTTATTTATGATGTAATGCTTTTCAGATTCCCAAGGCATCTCAAATGCAGATGATTTCCCTCCCCTGCCCACAAGCATCAGAAACTTTTACTAACTGCCAGTATGCCTTCAAGGGACACAAAATATACAGAAACACATTGGGTGCAGGAGAGAAGTACTTTTTACATCAGTCATGACCGAGTCTGAAACTGCCTCAGTAAGAATACTGGGTTCCCTTTTCAACAAGTTCCAGCACAGCCTAGTGTCGCAATGGATGAATCTCCAAAAAGTCAAATCCTTAATCACAGAAGTGCTTTCCTGAGCTGTACCTCCAGTAAATATTGCTCAGAAATTTCCCACTCACCCTCAGTAACAGTTAGCTGTATTACAAACCATAGGAAGCTGTGGCAAAGTGCAAGTTATACACCAATGCTAGCTGCAAGCTTAGACAAGATACAAATAATTTCCACTCCCCTTGATCAGGAGGTGAAAACTAAATATGCTGCAAGGGGGAATATATCCAAGAGGGGAAAGTTTTTTGCCTACTAAAGACAGCAACCTCACATTCAGAAGAAGGTGTGCGACTGGTATGAGCTAGAATGCCTGGCATTGCTTGCTACCACAAAACCACCTAAAGCTGGCAAGAGTTTGCACAGGCATTGTCACAATGTTCCTCTTTGGTATGACTGGCTTTGTGTTGTCCCACACCCCCTAGACCACCATAAATTGGCAGAATAATTTGAATGGGGAGCTATCAGGTTTTTCAAACCTCCAAGTACTTACGTGCACAATCCCTCCCACATGCTGAGATCCAAGGAGGAAACTCTCTGACTTACATACACGGGCACCTCCTTGGGGCAGCTGCTTCTGATCCCTCAAGAAATAAACCAAAGATTATGAATATCTGATCATGACCAGAATTTCTGCCACTCCTAAACACTAATGCTTCAAACAACACCAATGCAACTCAGATAAATCAGCACTAGAATGTTATTGCAATCTATGGTGAGGTAAACAGGAATACAAAACACTTAAAAAATTATTTCCTATTTCCAAATAATATAGAAGGAGGCAGAGAGAAACCTCTAACCTAGTAAACTCTGGAAAAAGCACACCCTGGAAAAACCACACCTGGCAAACCACATACAACCTACAAGAAGCCACTTCCCAAGGCCTGGGAGCAAATGCAGTAAAAAAACCCCACTGGTCTGTTTTAACAGCCTGTGTGTACAGGTCTAGCACTACTGAGCATCATATCCCCTGTCTGCTTTTTTATTCTTAAAATAATTTTAGTTAATGATCTGGGCATTAGACATACAGTCAAACCCTGACAAATGGAGTTCTTGAAACTCATTATGTGTTAAGAGTTAGACTAAAATTATTTGGGACTGGGATGTGCGTGCAACTACTTTGGAAATAATTGCATGGAAAGAATAACCATTTGAATTCACAAGCAACTGATTAACTTAAGCATACTGAACAAGAAGTTCCTGCAACCTAAATGCTAGCAAAATATGCTCACAAAATATGTATATTATGCAACAACTAAATTCCTCTCCTGGTTTTACTTTCAGGTTGGAGGATGTTTGGTTTGTATTATTTGTTTGGGATTTTGAAAAAAAAAAAAATCCTGATAAAAGACAATCTGACCAAGTCACGTTAAGCTCAAAATCTAAACACAAATCAGCCTTAATGAATGGTCTGCTTTAATTCAGGGCTGCTGCGCAGTTTCTCTTCAGTGGGAAAGGTAGGTTTCAACACTACTCACGATGATCTAAAGAAAACACATGACTCATGCAAGTTTCCTTAGATTTGAAAAATCCATAAACACGTGGGAAGTACAGACAGGTAATTGCCAAGATAAACAATGCTGTGCTGCATCCTGATTAGACTTAGCTCACAGTAAAAAAGACAAGGAACAGGCCCATGCTTTTAACCAGGATGATCCTTGGTCATAATGTGAACCTTGCTTCAGTCCCACAAAAGTTGACCACCTCACAGGTAACTCAGTTTACTATCCACTGCAAAATGCCTGGATTTCTGTAAATATAACAGCTCTTAATCACCCCAACCCAGTCTATACAGTCATACTGAGCATCAGCTGGTAGGGACAGAGAGCCACCGGTAACTTCCTCCTGCATCCCATTACAGCTAAAAGGACAAGACAAGGCAGCTGGGAAGAAACTTTCTGGATACTTGCCAGCCTGTCTGCAATAACAAAAACGGTTCTCTATGCTGAACAGAAGATGGCTCTACTGAAGTAACTGCTGTGGAAAAGACAGCAGTGTGAGGGCTGTGCAGTGCAGGACATAAGGCAGGGAGCAAAGCTCTGCCCCTGTTCCTTCCACGCTGCAGCTGCCACCACCTGCAAAGCATCCCTGAACTACTCCACAGGCACCAAGTGCCCCGGGAAGCCTGGAGCTTTACAGCCTTCCCTCCAGAAGGACAGCAGGAAGCGTTGGCCCCTCATGGACATTCACACAGATGTACAGGGGGCCTGGGGCCTCCTTAAAGATCATCCAGGTGCATCCAGGTGCCACCAGACCTGTCCCACATGCTCCTGGGCTGCCACTGCAGGCAGAAGCTCTCTTGTTATTCTTTCAAAGGCCACCGGAATGGCATGACAGAAATCTTTCCCACTAATTTCCTTGTCTGACAACTCCACTCATTTGAATTATAGAGACAAATGTCTGCACTGGGAAAAAGGAAAGACATTAAAAAAGTGGGATACTGAAACAGTCCCCCTTAAAACACATTTTTGCAAGCCTTTTTTTTGCCTGGCTTTTACATATTTACAAGCCAAAGTAAGCCCTTGAATCATTCTTGATATTACTTGGGCCATATTGTATTAAAAGGAGAGATGAGCCCAAAATAAAGGAGTATAAGAGGAGGAGTATAAATCTGAAAGTCACCACATAACCATAAAAAAATCCACACCACAATACTAAGATTGCAGACACGCAATTTCATGTCCTTATCTTTCTGAATTCAGCCAAGAGCTCTGCAATGCCTGCCTTTCCAGAACTGCTCTGGGTGTCTGTGGATACCTGCTAAGGTGGAAAATACAAGGAAAATGGACATTCCATTGAGCTGAAATATCCCTAAATGCGAGTCCAAAGGTCATATCAAGACACCAACTTCTGAACAGCAGAACGCAGTAAGGAGAGAAAACTCCATTAACCATCAAGTTTTAAATTAACTACAAAGAAATAAAGTTAAGACAGTAAACACAGCCTTGTGAGGTGTCTAGTTTAAACAAGAACTCTGGAAAACTCTTGTTGAAATTACTACAATCTTGCTCTGTAGCACTATATTAAAAAAAATATGTCAGTGCACAACTAAATTATTTAACCTACCAACTTTGATACAACTTCTTCCTTACACAGAAGCATGTAGATCAGAATTTTGTAGGCACAGTAGGTTTGATTTTAGCTCATTTATTCAGACTTCATATTTCACATAATCATCTTGAAGTGACAGAAAATAATTTTTTGATGGCTTTTATTATTTTTCATGGAAATTGCATTAGTCACTTTTTTATGTTAGGTTTACTTACATATCTTAAACCAAAATAAGTTTTGTGGTCAAGATTAACAAATTAAGATTAAAAATGCATTTAAAAAATCAATAAAAAGAAAACTCACGATCTGTAAAATGGGGAGGTTTAGTTGACTGTTTCCAGATAAGTGCTTCCACCAAGATTTTAGAATCAGTAGACCTTAGCCTTTCATGCATATGATGCATTCAAAGATACAAGAAGCCTTTTCTTAACTGAAAAGTAGCTGATGATCTCTGAAGTTAATTAGCTGAATTCACAAAATGCAGAAAGTATCCTTTCTGCCCCTCTAAAAGAACTGAGCTCTCAAAAGCTTTAAAACTTGAGTAATGTTCAACCAGGGCCATAGCCAAGAACTTTAATTAGTTCAACTGTCTTACATTCTTTACTACTTGGGCAACAAAGCTGC